>CAXKVX010002422.1:0-67006 GCA_964058865.1 Eleocharis quinqueflora
GTGGTGTTTTCATTAAAGGTTACCACCCATAAAAGAAGTACTCTGATCAGAATCACTCATAAATTAATTACTCATACATGAAGCTCTTAGAGTGGTACTCGATGCTTTTTCGTTGTGTTTTAGTGAATGATTACAACACTTAAATGAAGTACTCGGAGAAGAAACTCTTTTCGTTGTAAAATATAATGCTTAGAGTGTTCTTGAAAGGTTACCACTCATAAATGAAGTACTATGATCATAAACACTTCTAAGTAGGATATGATGCTTTGTGGTGTTTTAATTAATGGTTACAACCCATAAATGAAGTACTCAGATAAGAAACACTTCTCGCAGTAGGGAACGGTGTGTTGTGGTGTTTTTTCAATAGTTACCACCCATATATTAAGTATTCTAATCAAAATCACTCATAAATTAAGTACTCATACATGAAGCACTTAGAGTGGTACTCGATGCTTCTTTGTTGTATTTTAGTGAATGGTTACAACACTTAAATGAAGTACTCGGAGAAGAAACTCTTCTCGTGGTAAGTTATGATGCTTTGTGAAGTTTTCTTAAAAGGTTACCACTCATAAATGAAGTACTATGATCATTAACACTTCTTAGTAGGATATGATACTTTGTGTTGTTTTCTTTAATGGTTGCCACCCATAAATAAAGTACTCAGATAAGAAACACTTCTCGCTGTAGGTTAAGATGCTTTGTTATGCTTTATTTAATGGTTACTACCAATAAATTGAGTACTTTGATCCGAATCACTCATAAATTAAGTACTCTGACATGAAACGTCTAGTGTGGAATCTTTGATTCTTCGTTGTGTTTTAATTAATGGTTACAACACTTAAATGATGTACTCGGAGAAGAAACTCTTCTCATGGTAATATATGATGTGTTGTGGAGTTTTGTTGAAAGGTTACCACTTATAAATGAAGTACTCTGATCAGAAATACTTCTTAGTAGGATATGATGCTTTTTGGTGTTTTCTTTAATGGTTACTATCCATAAATGAAGTACTAAGATAAGAAACACTTCTCGCATTAGGGTAAGATGATTTGTGATGTTTTATTTAATGGTTACTACCCATAAATTGAGTACTTTGATCGGAATCACTCATAAATTAAGTACTCGGACATGAAACACTTAGAGTGGTATCTATGCTTCTTTGTTGTCTTTTAATGAATGGTTACAACACTTAAATGAAGTACTCGGATAAGAAACAATTCTCGTGGTAATATATGATGCGTTGTATTGTTTTCTTTAAAGGTTACCACCTATAAATGAAGTACTATGATTATAAACACTTCTAAGTAGCATATGATGCTTTGTGGTGTTTTCATTAATGGTTACAACCCAAAAATGAAGTACTCAGATAAGAAACACTTCTCGTAGTAGGGTACGATGCGTTGTGGTGTTTCTTTTAATAGTTACCACCCGTAAATGAAGTATTCTGATCAGAATCACTTATAAATAAAGTACTCGTACAGGGAGAACTTAGAGTGGTGCTCGATGCGTCTTTTGTTGTGTTTAAGTGAATGGTTACATCACTTAAATGAAGTACTCGGAGAAGAAACTCTTGTCGTGGTATGTTATGATGCTTTGTGAAGTTTTCTTGAATGGTTACCACTCATAAATGAAGTACTATGATCATAAACACTTCTTAGTAGGAAATGATTCTTTGTGGTGTTTTCTTTAATGGATACCACCCATGAATGTAGTAATCTGATAAGAAACACTTCTCGCAGTAGGGTACGATGCTTTGTGGTGTTTTCTTTAATGGTTACTACCCATAATGAAGTACTCTGATCAAAATCACTCATAAATTATTTACTCATACATGAAGCACTTAGAGTGGTACTCGATGCTTTTTAATTGTGTTTTAGTGAATGGTTACAACACTTAAACGAAGTACTCGGAGAAGAAACTCTTTTCGTGTAAGATATGATGCTTAGTAGAGTATTCTTGAAAGATTACCCCTCATAAATACTATGATCATTAACACTTCTTAGTAGGATATGATGTTTTGTGGTGTTTTTATTAATGGTTACACCCCATAAATGAAGTACTCTGATAAGAAATACTTCTCGCAGTAGGGAACGATGCGTTGTGGTGTTTTTTTTAATAGTTACCACTCATAAATGAAGTACTCTGATCAGAATCACTCATAAATTAATTACTCGTACATGAATCACTTAGAGTGGTACTCGATGCTTTTTTGTTGTGTTTTAGTGAATGGTTACAACACATAAATGAAGTACTCAGAGAAGAAACTCTTTTCGTGGTAATTTATGATGCTTAGTAGAGTGTTCTTGAAAGATTACCCCTCATAAATACTTCTTAGTATGATATGATGTTTTGTGGTGTTTTCTTTATTGGTTACAACCCATAAATTAAGTACTCAAATAAGAAACACTTCTCGCAGTAGGAAACGATGTGTTGTGGTGTTTGTTTTAATAGTTACCACCCATAAATGAAGTACTCTGATCAAAATAACTCATAAATTAAGTACTCGTACAGGAAGCACTTAGAGTGGTACTCGATGCGTCTTTTGTTGTGTTTAAGTGAATGGTTACAACACTTAAATGAAGTACTCGGAGAAGAAACTCTTGTCGTGGTATGTTATGATGCTTTGTGAAGTTTTCTTGAATGGTTACCACTCATAAATGAAGTACTATGATCATAAACACTTCTTAGTAGGATATGATTCTATGTGGTGTTTTCTTTAATGGATACCACACATGAATGTAGTAATCTGACAAGAAACACTTCTCGCAGTACGGTACGATGCTTTGTGGTGTTTTCTTTAATGGTTACTACCCATAAATGAAGTACTTTGATCATAATCACTCATAAATTAATTACTCATACATGAAGCACTTAGAGTGGTACTCGATGCTTTTTAATTGTGTTTTAGTGAATGGTTACAACACATAAATGAAGTACTCAGAGAAGAAACTCTTTTCGTGGTAATTTATGATGCTTAGTAGAGTGTTCTTGAAAGATTACCCCTCATAAATGAAGTACTATGATCATAAACAATTCTTAGTAGGATATGATGTTTCGTGTTGTTTTCTTTATTGGTTACAACCCATAAATTAAGTGCTCAGATAAGAAACACTTCTCGCAGTAGGGAACGATGCGTTGTGGTGTTTTTTTTAATAGTTACCACCCATAAATGAAGTACTCTGATCAAAATAACTCATAAATTAAGTACTCGTACAGGGAGCACTTAGAGTGGTACTCGATGCGTCTTTTGTTGTGTTTGAGTGAATGGTTACAACACATAAATGAAGTACTCGGAGAAGAAACTCTTGTCGTGGTATGTTATGATGCTTTGTGAAGTTTTCTTGAATGGGTACCACTCATAAATGAAGTACTATGATCATAAACACTTCTTAGTAGGATATGATTCTTTGTGGTGTTTTCTTTAATGGATACCACCCATGAATGTAGTTATCTGACAAGAAACACTTCTCGCAGTAGGGTACGATGTTTTGTGGTGTTTTCTTTAATGGTTACTATCCATAAATGAAGTACTTTGATCAAAATCACTCATAAATTAATTACTCATACATGAAGCAATTAGAGTGGTACTCGATGCTTTTTAATTGTGTTTTAGTGAATGGTTACAATACTTAAATGAAGTACTCGGAGAAGAAACTCTTTTCGTTGTAAGATATGATGCTTAGTAGAGTATTCTTAAAAGATTACCCCTCATAAATGAAGTACTATGATCATAAACACTTTTTAGTAGGATATGATATTTTGTGGTGTTTTTATTAATGGTTACAACCCATAAATGAAGTACTCAGACAAGAAACACTTCTCGTAGTAGGGTACGATGCATTGTGGTGTTTCGTTTAATGGTTACCACCCGTAAATGAAGTATTCTGATCAGAATCACTCATAAATTAAGTACTTGTACATGGAGCACTTAGAGTGGTACTCGATGCTTCTTTGTTTTGTTTTAGTGAATGGTTACAACACTTAAATGAAGTACTCGGAGAAGAAACTCTTCTCATGATAATTTATGATGCTTTGTGAAGTTTTCTTGAATGGTAACACTCATAAATGAAGTACTATGATCATAAATACTTCTTAGTAGGATATGATTCTTTGTGGTGTTTTCTTTAATGGATACCACCCATGAATGAAGTAATCAGATAAGAAACGCTTCTCGCAGTAGGTTACGATGCTTTCTGGGGTTTTCTTTAATGGTTACTACCCATAAATGAATTACTCTGATCAAAATAACTCATAAATTAATTACTCTTACATGAAGAACATAGAATGGTACTCGATGCTTTTTAATTGTGTTTTAGTGAATGGTTACACCACTTAAATGAAGTATTCGGAGAAAAACTCTTCTTGTGGTAAGATATGATGTATTGTGGAGTTTTCTTGAAAGGTTACCACTCATAAAAGAAACACACTAATCATAAACACTTCTTAGTAGGATATGATGCTTTGTGGTGTTTTCTATAATGGTTACAACCCATAAATGAAGTACTAAGATAAGAAACACTTCTCGTAGTAGGGTACGATGCGTTGTGGTGTTTCGTTTAGTGGTTACCACCCGTAAATAAAGTTTTCTGATCAGAATCACTCATAAATTAAGTACTCGTACAGGGAGCACTTAGAGTGGTACTCGATGCGTGTTTTGTTGTGTTTAAGTGAATGGTTACAACACTTAAATGAAGTACTAGGAGAAGAAACTCTTATCGTGGTATGTTATGATGCTTTGTGAAGTTTTCTTGAATGGGTACCACTCATAAATGAAGTACTATGATCATAAACACTTCTTAGTAGGATATGATTCTTTGTGGTGTTTTCTTTAATGGATACCACCCATGAATGTAGTTATCTGACAAGAAACACTTCTCGCAGTAGGGTACGATGTTTTGTGGTGTTTTCTTTAATGGTTACTATCCATAAATGAAGTACTTTGATCAAAATCACTCATAAATTAATTACTCATACATGAAGCAATTAGAGTGGTACTCGATGCTTTTTAATTGTGTTTTAGTGAATGGTTACAATACTTAAATGAAGTACTCGGAGAAGAAACTCTTTTCGTTGTAAGATATGATGCTTAGTAGAGTATTCTTGAAAGATTACCCCTCATAAATGAAGTACTATGATCATAAACACTTCTTAGTAGGATATAATGTTTTGTGGTGTTTTTATTAATGGTTACAACCCATAAATGACGTACTCAGACAAGAAACACTTCTCGTAGTAGGGTACGATGCGTTGTGATGTTTCGTTTAATGGTTACCACCCGTAAATGAAGTATTCTGATCAGAATCACTCATAAATTAAGAACTCGTACATGGAGCATTTAGAGTGGTACTCGATGCTTCTTTGTTTTGTTTAAGTGAATTGTTACAGCACTTAAATGAAGTACTCGGAGAAGAAACTCTTGTCGTGGTATGTTATGATGCTTTGTGAAGTTTTCTTGAATGGTTAGCACTCATAAATGAAGTAGATCTTGAACATTTCTTAGTAGGATATGATTCTTTGTGGTGTTTTCTTTAATGGATACCACCCATGAATGTAGTAATCTGATAAGAAACACTTCTCGCAGTAGGGTACGATGCTTTGTGGTGTTTTCTTTAATGGTTACTACCCATAAATGAAGTACTCTAATGAAAATCACTCATAAATTAATTACTCATACATGAAGCACTTAGAGTGGTACTCGATGCTTTTTAATTGTGTTATAGTGAATGGTTACAACACTTAAATGAAGTACTCGGAGAAGAAACTCTTTTCGTTGTAAGATATGATGCTTAGTAGAGTTTTCTTGAAATATTAACCCTCATAAATGAAGTACTATGATCATAAACACTTCTTAGTAGGATATGATGTTTTTGTGGTGTTTTTATTAATGGTTATAGCACATAAATGAAGTACTCAGACAAGAAACACTTCTCGTTGTAGGGTACGATGCGTTGTGGTGTTTCGTTAATAGTTACCACCCGTAAATGAAGTATTCTGATCGAAATCACTCATAAATTAAGTACTCGTACATAGAGCACTTAGAGTGGTACTCGATTCTTTTTTGTTGTGTTTTAGTGAATGGTTACAACACTTAAATGAAGTACTCGGAGAAGAAACTATTTTCGTTGTATGTTATGATGCTTAGTAGAGTGTTCTTGAAAGATTACCTCTCATAAATGAAGTACTATGATCATAAACACTTCTTAGTAGGATATGATGTTTTGTGGTATTTTCTTTATTGGTTACAACCCATAAATTAAGTACTCAGATAAGAAACACTTCTTGCAGTAGGGAACGATGCGTTGTGGTGTTTTTTTTAATAGTTACCACCCATAAATGAAATACTCTTATCATAATCACTCATAAATTAAGTACTCGTACAGGGAGCACTTAGAGTGGTACTCGATGCGTCTTTTGTTGTGTTTGAGTGAATGGTTACAACACTTAAATGAAGTACTCGGAGAAGAAACTCTTGTCGTGGTATGTTATGATGCTTTGTGAAGTTTTCTTGAATGGTTACCACTCATAAATGAAGTACTATGATCATAAACACTTCTTAGTAGGATATGATTCTTTGTGGTGTTTTCTTTAATGGATACCACACATGAATGTAGTAATCTGACAAGAAACACTTCTCGCAGTACGGTACGATGCTTTGTGGTGTTTTCTTTAATGGTTACTATCCATAAATGAAGTACTTTGATCATAATCACTCATAAATTAATTACTCATACATGAAGCACTTAGAGTGGTACTCGATGCTTTTTAATTGTGTTTTAGTGAATGGTTACAACACATAAATGAAGTACTCAGAGAAGAAACTCTTTTCGTGGTAATTTATGATGCTTAGTAGAGTGTTCTTGAAAGATTACCCTTCATAAATGAAGTACTATGATCATAAACAATTCTTAGTAGGATATGATGTTTCGTGTTGTTTTCTTTATTGGTTACAACCCATAAATTAAGTGCTCAGATAAGAAACACTTCTCGCAGTAGGGAACGATGCGTTGTGGTGTTTTTTTTAATAGTTACCACCCATAAATGAAGTACTCTGATCAAAATAACTCATAAATTAAGTACTCGTACAGGGAGCACTTAGAGTGGTACTCGATGCGTCTTTTGTTGTGTTTGAGTGAATGGTTACAACACTTAAATGAAGTACTCGGAGAAGAAACTCTTGTCGTGGTATGTTATGATGCTTTGTGAAGTTTTCTTGAATGGGTACCACTCATAAATGAAGTACTATGATCATAAACACTTCTTAGTAGGATATGATTCTTTGTGGTGTTTTCTTTAATGGATACCACACATGAATGTAGTAATCTGACAAGAAACACTTCTCGCAGTACGATACGATGCTTTGTGGTGTTTTCTTTAATGGTTACTACCCATAAATGAAGTACTTTGATCATAATCACTCATAAATTAATTACTCATACATGAAGCACTTAGAGTGGTACTCGATGCTTTTTAATTGTGTTTTAGTGAATGGTTACAACACATAAATGAAGTACTCAGAGAAGAAACTCTTTTCGTGGTAATTTATGATGCTTAGTAGAGTGTTCTTGAAAGATTACCCCTCATAAATGAAGTACTATGATCATAAACAATTCTTAGTAGGATATGATGTTTCGTGTTGTTTTCTTTATTGGTTACAACCCATAAATTAAGTACTCAGATAAGAAACACTTCTCGCAGTAGGGAATGATGCGTTGTGGTGTTTTTTTTTTTATAGTTACCACCCATAAATGAAGTACTCTGATCAGAATAACTCCTAAATTAAGTACTCGTACAGGGAGCACTTAGAGTGGTACTCGATGCGTCTTTTATTGTAGTATAATTAATCATAATTGATCCATTAACAATTATAATTAATTCACTTAAGTTCTATATGCATTCGTGCCCAAAATCTTAGTGAAATACGTATAATTCCATTGTATATCAGTTAATTACATTATTTGGCATATCCATATATTACTCCTCGTAATATTAGGTGACATTATGTGACACATAGTAATCATATAACACGTAGTCCAAATTTTATTTATTGAAATTGATGTCTCAATTCCAACACTTTCAACGGTGGAGGCGTAATACGTTGCGGCCGGTAGTTGTTGCACATAAATTTTATGGATGATGCACACTTTAAATGATTATAACCAACACTTTCGTAAAGTACCAATCATGTGTGACAACACAAGTGCCATTCTAATGTCGAAGAACCCGGTATTTCATTCAAGAACAAAGCACATAGATATACGCCATCATTTTATTCGTGATCATATTGAAAAAAGCGATATTGAGTTAGTTCACATTGATACTAGTAATCAAATTGCCGATACTTTTATTAAACTCTTGAATACACAACAACATTGCGAGTTTAGATTTAAATTGAAGATGTTGGAAATGAACGAAAAGATTCAGAGGTTAAATCATCCATCAAATATAGAGTTCTAAACTCAGTAGAGACATAGCAACATTTTCCATTTTGAATTCCGCTCAAAATTCCCTTTCAAAACCTTAAAACTCAAGAAAATTGTCAACGTTATGTAACGTTTCTGGGCGTTACACAACGTTTTGATCAATTTGAATCATTGTAGAATTTCTCACAACGTTTCTACACCCCCTAAAAATGCTAGAGAAAATTTTCAATACGTTACATAACGTTCCCGAGCGTTACACAACGGTGTAGTTCATTTCGAGATCAGAACATTGTGTAACGCAGTCCAACGCTATATAATGTTTCTTAAATTTCAATCGTTACAAAATTATTCACAATGTTTCTACACACCCTGAAATTGGCAGTGAAATTTTCCACAACGTTATACAAAGTTGTGAAGCATTATATAACGATATAACTCAAAATAGTGCATATTGAGATCATAACGTTATATAACACAAGCCAACGTTATACAACAGTTTGCAAATTTCAATCGTTATGAACTTACTCACAACGTTTCTACCCCTTCAAAAATTGCCAGAGAAATTTCTCACAACGTCACACAAAGCTGGGACGCATTATACAACGATATAACTCAAAGTTTCATATCGAGATCATAACGTTGTATAATGTTCCCTAACGTTATATAATGATTTAACAATTAAAGAGATATGCTTTCTCTCTTCAAATCCATCGGCTGAGATTGATTCATAGAAACGTTGTGCAACGAAGTGAGCATTGTATAACGTTTCGAAAAAATTCTGCAATTAGAAGAGGTGCGCCCTTTTCTTCTTCCCCACTTCTCACAAACAAACCTTTCTCCTTCTCCTCTTCCAAAACTCGCCCTCACCTCTCTCTCTCTCTCTCTCAATTCCTCTTTATCCCTACCAAATCTACCTCCTAAACTCTCAAAAACTTCAATTCCCTCTCCTCTCAACCTTTATCTTCCCTCTATTTACTCCATTTCCCTCTTCTCTTCTCTAAAACCTAAGCCATCCTTTCAAAACCCTAGACTTAAAAACCTATCATTAGGAAAGTAATACCTATTGGATTAAACTCATCAACTCATCTCTTGTTTGACGATTTGCAAAACACATAAAGTTCTAACTTTGCACATTAAGTTTTGTTGAAGATGCAGGTTAAAACATGTACAAACCAATGTCAAACATGCTCAAACATGCCCTAGACAAGTCAAGATATGGTCAAAGCATCAAAGGAAGGCTTCAAGCATCAAGACAGAGCACAATGTTACCATAACGCTTGCCAACTCGTTATAACGGGTTATAGAGGCATTATAACGAGTTTCCAAGGCGTCATAACACCTCAGGAGGAGAGAGAAGGAGCAGATGTTGGATTTTCCCGAGACAAGCATTACTGTAACGCTCTAGCAAGACATCACAACGAGTTGCCATCCGTTATAACAGCCCAGCCAAGCGTTATAACGAGTTGCTAGAAATCTGGCCCACGTGTCAGCAGCAGAAGGGCAAAGAGGGAACAAACCTAAGGCGTTATAATGCCTTCCAACTCGTTATGGGATGTGCTGTAATGCTATGTGCATTTTTCACAGATCCAAGATCCCAAGAAGTGCTCAACCTATATAAGTGAAGCAGAAACAAACCAGAAGATCATCAAAACAATTAGACAAGCTTCCCAACAGTAATTGAGCATTAAAGAGAGCCTGATTCAAGTCTCCTCCAGCTACCTAAACCTGAGAGCACTTAGGATAGCTACTATTATCTTATTGTCTATTCGAGAACATAAACTTTAGCTAGTTGTTTAGTCTTTGGTGCACCACATTTGTGTTGTCAAGTGGTGCATTCATGTTCTTGATTGTGTTGTCAATCGGATCTTGTTGGGTGTATTGAGGTGTTGTCCCGTGCGTCGATTTAGGAGAAGAAGATTGGTTTACTTGTGTTAGAAGAAGTCAAAGATCATCTCCGCCCCCTTTGTAAAAGATACTTGATTATAGTGAAACGGCCCGAAAGACGTTTTATTCCGGAAGACCCGGGACGTAGGCCTAATTTCTTTTGATAGGCCGAACTACGTTACATAGCATGTCACTTCTTCTCGATTGCTCTCTCTTCACTCTCACTCTTTCTTTTTAGCTCTTTGATCTCTAATTTTTTATTTGCTCAATTGATTCTTGAAATTGCTTGCTCTATTACTTGGCTAGGTGATTAAGGTCTAAAAGATTTAATTAGAATTGAAATCGCTTTATTTGACCTTAGTCTTGCGTTGTTAGAATTGAGGTTAAGTGTGATTTCACTAAAGAAGGCGCAATTCAAAGGTCAAGTATTAGTGCGAAAGCGTTTACAATTCAATTCAGATTTTCAAGACCTTAATCACCTAGCCAGTTCAATTTAGCAAGCAAGTCTAAGAGCAAAGCACAAAATAGAGAGAAAAAAAGTTTAAAGAGAGAGGAATCAAGCACAAGTGACACGGTATGTAACGTGATTCAGTCTATCAAAAGAAACTTAGGCCTGCGTCCACGAGTCTCTCGGAATAAAACGTCTTTCCGGTCGTTATACTATAACCAAATGTTTTTACAA
The DNA here is from genome assembly GCA_964058865.1 of Eleocharis quinqueflora. Lineage (NCBI taxonomy): Eukaryota > Viridiplantae > Streptophyta > Magnoliopsida > Poales > Cyperaceae > Eleocharis > Eleocharis quinqueflora. Next base: position 10,987 of record CAXKVX010002422.1, read on the forward strand.
AGGGGCGGAGACGATCTTTAGCTTCTTTCAACACAAGATAGATAATCTTCTTCTCCTAACTTGATGCGAGGGGCAACACCACTCTACACCATAACAAAAAGTCCAATTGACTAAACAATTAAGGATAGTGATGCACCACTTGACAACACAAAGATAGTGCACCAAAAGGCTAAACAATAGCAATGTTTGATCTAGGATAGACATTTAGACAATATGTAGCTAGCCTAAGTGCTCTCAAGTTTAGGTAGCTTGAGGAGACTTGAAAGAGGCTCTCTGTTATGCTCAATTGAAGATTGGAAGCTTTTCTGAATGTTTGGATGACCTTTTGGGTCGAATCTGACATCTTTATATAGGCTGAGCACTTCTTGGAGTCTTGATCTATGAAGAATAGTCTCTGGCATTACAGTAGGGTCCATAACACATGGAGAATGCGTTATAATGCCTTGGACCTTTTCCTTTCTTGCCTTTCTGCAGCTGACAACTAGGCCACATAACTCATAACTCGTTATAATGCATGGGGAAGGCGTTATAACGGATGGTCAGGCATTGTGACGCCTTGCTGGAGCGTTATAGTAACGCTTGCCTCAGACTTTTCCAGTAGTTTGGCCTTCTTTGTCCTCCTGAGGCGTTGTGACGCCTTGATAACCCGTTATAATGAGTTGCAGACTCGTTATAATGCTTGAGCAAGCGTTATGGTAACGCATGGCTCTCTATTATGCCTTGAAGCCTTTTCTTGATGCTTAGACCATGTCTTGACTTGTTCAGGGCATGTATGAGCATGTTTGACATTGGATTGTACCTGTTTTAACCTGCATTTCACCAAAACTTAATTGTGCAAGGTTAGTACTTTATGTGTTTTGCAAATTGTCAAACAAGAGATGAGTTGATGAATTAATATCAAATTAATTATAACAAACTCCCATTTTTGGCAATTTGCAAAACCAATTGAGATGTGCATAACAAATGATGCACATCTTTCATTTCTCCCACTTTTTGCAAATTAAGGCAAAAGGCTCAAACATATTTGCTCCCCCCGAATTTTAGCACATATTCAATTTATACAAGTCAAGCAATTTACTCCCCCTTAATGAAACAATATTTGCAAGTATAGCACAATTCATATGATTTACCAATTAAGCATAGAGGGAATGAGAAGGCATAACATATAAGAGTAATGAGAGCAACACAAGACATATCAATTTGATATCTCAATTATCCATAATTTAAATCTTAGCTCAATATGTTGGTTAACATCAAGATATTTTGTGAAAATATCCGCAATTTGACTTTTAGTATCAATATAAACAAGTTCTATACTACCCTTTTCAACATGGTCTTTTAAAAATTGGTGCCTAATGTCTATATGCTTGGATCTAGCATGAGCAATAGGGTTCTTAGTCATCATAATGGTGCTAGTGTTATCACACATAATTGGTACCTTGGTGAAATTCAAATCATAATCCTTAAGGGTTTGCACCATCCATAGAATTTGGGTGCAACAACTACCGACGAATATGTATTCGATTTTCATCGTGGAATGGGCAACCGAGGTTTGCTTTTTACTAGATCATGATACTAAGGACCCACCTAAGAATTGGCAAGTTCCACTATTACTCTTTCTATCAACTCGGTCACCGGCAAAGTCCGCATCGGTGTACCCTATCAAATCAAGTTTGGTGGTTCTACCATACCATATTCTCAAGTTGATTGTACCTTTTACATATTGTAGGATCCTCTTCACGGCTACCATGTGTGATTCTTTTGGAGATGCTTGGAATCGAGCGCAAAGACATACATCAAACATGATGTCAGGTCTACTTGCGGTTAAGTATAAAAGACTTCCAATGATTGCCCGATAGAGGGAGATATCTACCGATTTTCCGTATTCATCTATTCCAAGTCGAAGATTTGTTGCCATGGGAGTTTTCATAGGCTTGCTTTCTTCTACGCCAAATTGTTTGACTAATTCCTTGGCGTATTTCGATTGGTTGATGAAGATCCCTTCTTCACTTTGTTTGATTTGTAGTTCAAGGAAGAAGGTAAGTTCTTCCATCATGGACATCTCAAATTCCTTGCTCATAAGATTAGAAAAATCCTTCGCAATAAGGGAGTTAGTAGACCCAAAGATAATGTCATCGACATATATTTGAACTAAAAGAATATCCTTGACATTTCGTTTTGTGAAAAGGGTTGTGTCTTTTGAACATCTCTTGAAACCATTTTCGATTAGGAATGTACTTAGTCTAGAGTACCAAGCTCTAGGGGCTTGCTTTAAATCATACAAAACCTTATGTAGCCTATAAACATTATTGGTGAATGAAGGGTACTCAAATCCTTTGGGTTGGGAAACATACACTTCTTCATTTATAAACTCATTCAAAAATGCATTCTTAACATCCATTTGATATAAAACAAACTTCATGTGAGATGCATGAGCAAGTAGCATTCTAATGGATTCTAAACGTACTACGGGTGCAAAGGTCTCATCATAATCAACTTCCTCTTGTTGTGTATACCCTTTTGTAACAAGTCGTGCTTTGTTTCTAACAATATTTCGAAATTCATCCTTTTTGTTTCTATAAACCCACTTGGTTCCTATTATGGTTCGGTTTGGAGGTTTTGGTACCAATGTTCATACCTTGTTACGTTTAAATTGGATAAGTTCTTCTTGCATAGCAAGAATCCAATTTGGGTCTTGGTTAGCCTCCTTAAATGTGTGGGCTCAAGTAAAGCACAATGAGAAACCATACGATGTAACCTAGAACGAGTTGTAACTCCAACTCTAGGACCACCTATGACATTATCTAAATGATGAAAATTAACCTCCCAAAGCACTTCGGGTATGTGATACTCTGTGTTTCTTAATGAGACTACTTGATCTTGTGATTCTTCACTTTGCATGTTCCCTTCCCTTCCATCATCATCTAGTCCTCTTGGTGAATCTTCATTCAACGCATTTTGCTCCCCCTCAATCTCTTCACCATGAGTTTCTCCAACTTCTCCTTCATTGAGAATAATTCTCCTTTGAGTCACTTCGTTATTTGTCACGTCTTCTTGCATAAGACTATCATCTTCAAGAGAATTGATTGTACCTACAATATCCTTGTTCTTTTTCTCAATGTTAGTGGCACTTTCATCAAATTTGACATGAATAGACTCAACAATGGTTTTAGAATGGAGTAAGTATACCCTATAAGCTCTACTCATAAATGAGTATCCTACAAAAATTCCTTCCAATGACTTTGAATCAAACTTACCTAACCCTAGAGATTGGTCAAGTACGAAGCATTTTGATCCAAAAACCTAAAGTAAGAAATATTTGGCTTATAATCTTTCAAGATTTCATAAGGGGTCTTATTGGTCAAGGGCCTAACATAGACACGATTTATTATTTTATATGCAGTATTAATGGCTTTCGCCCAAAGGAATTTAGGAGTCATGTACTCATTAAGCATTGATCTTGCAAGTTTCTATTTTTACGTTTAACTACTCCATTTTGTTGAGGTGTTCTAGATGTGGAGAATTCATGTCTATAGCCATTCTTAGCACAAAAATCATATATCCTAGAGTTTTCAAATTCACCATCGTGGTCACTACAAATGGTGACAATTTTGGCATCTCTTTGGTTGTCAACTTGTGAGCAAAAGTCAATGAAATACTCACAAACATCTTCCTTGTATCTCAAGAAGTTGATCCACATGTACCTACTAAAATCATCCATAATGACAAAACATATCTTTTTCTTGCCAAGCTTGGTACATTAATTGGCCCAAACAAATCCATGTGTATTAATTCTAATGGTCTTTTGATATAGATATGATCCTTTGGCTTAAAACAAGTTTTGGTAAGCTTGCCCTTCACACAAGCATCATAAACGCCATCAACATTCAATTTAGATATGGGCAAGCCTCTAACTAATTCAAGGTTAACAAGTTTCTTAAGTGAGTTGAATGATTTGTGACCCAACCTACGATGTCACAACCATGAATCAAAACTTGTAGCATTTAGATAAAGATCACCGGTAGTAAAGTGATTAATATGAAGGTAATAAATATTCTTGGCTCTTTTATCGGTATAGACTAACTCATTTGTCTTAGTATGATAGAGAGAACACTCTTGGTCATTAAAAGTGAGGTTAAAATCGGAATCACACAATTTTCCTATACTTAGCAAGTTAAAATTCAATCCGTTTACAAGATAAACCTCATCAATAGTTAGGTGATCGTTACCAATGAACTCGAATTCCAACGATTTTACTTTTTCGTTCATTGCTTCCGAAAATCACTTGGCCTCCATCATGTGGTGTAAGACTTTTAAAGATATATCTATTACCGATCATGTGGTGTGAGCAACCACTATTTATTATCCAAGAAAATCCCTTGTATGATGAGGCCAAGCATACCTATGTTTTGAAAAGATATGTGACTATTGATTTAAAAATAAAGCATGACTTTAGGGTCTTACTCTTGAGATACTCATAAAAGACCTAATTAGGTTTGAGGGTTTTTACGAACCCAAACATAAAGTTCCTTAAGTTTATTTTTTTTTAAAGGGCATTCAAATGCCATATGACCTTGATGACTACAATGAAAGCATGTGATGTTTGAGGTACTAGACATCCAGGTATTCTAGTGCAAGTACAATTTGTTATATGTTTGTACTCATAATGCTTTCCTTTGTGATGATACTCCTTATCTTTCAAAATCCTAGGCTTTTTAAAGTGATACTTTTTAATAATATTGGCCATAGGTGTTGGGTTACGAACAGTTCAAAACCCGTCAATTGGCCTAAGCTGCGGAAAGACCATAAAACAAAATTTTTACTTCTAACTTAAGCCAAGGATTAAACGAGGTATGTCAGATAAACTACCGAGGGTGTCCACCTCCCGTTTATCTCTGACATCAAAACCCTATTTAATCCTTATACAGATTTACTTCGTAACTGAATTCTAAAACTTTAATCTACTTACAAATTAAATAGATTAATATAACATTAATACCTTGATCCAAATTCGAATTGGATCGCAACAGACTCGGAAGGCCAAATCTGAGAAGCTCTTCTCCTCGGAGTATCAGACGTCTGATACCTCTATCGGCTGTCCACCAGAAAGATCAGAGAGCGGGTTATTTCTTCTGCCAGAAATACCGTAAATCGCGATATCCCGCAAAAACACTATTCACCGAGATAAGGACGAAATAGAATATCTTTGCGACTCGCAATTATTCAAATATGAAATACCGCTTCTTTCGCAAAAATACTATTTTCCGAATCCCGTAAACAACCGTATACGAGAAAGAGAGAAAGTATATTTATCGCTTCGATCCTGAGTTAACAGATACGATACGATTTTTTATGTAACTTTCTCTCTCCCCCTACCCCTCAATTTATAGAAAAATGAGGTGGTTGGCCGATTACCAAAATACCCCTGAAAAAGCAAAATGACCATTTTGCCCCTAAGTGGTGGCAAAACAAAAAATATCTAAAATTTAATTTTCAAAAATAATCTTTTTTTGCCGACCTCAAATTGTTATTTTTATTTATTTATTTTTAATTAAGGTTTTAATTTGATAATGACTTTCATCTCAAATTCAAAACCATAATTAATATTTAAAATCTAAATTAAATATATATAAATAAATATAAATATATAATTGTTCTCAACAATTATATTTCTCAGGGTTCAGTATCGGTTTGGTTACTGTATGATTTTATACAACGTATCGTATACGTTTATAAATTCAACCGTTGTTTTTACTTGTCATCTTATATGACATATATAATTTAATCATATCACCTATAATTAATTATAACCATCTTAATATTAATTATAACCAATTTATAATTAATCATTAAGATTCTCTGATTAGCTCCTATACGGTGTGACCCAATAGGATTTGTGTTATGTTGGTAAATAGAATTAAAATCATTTTAACTTCTATAATCATAGGAGGCATCTGACATCTACACTATAACCATCCAATTACACAGATGATGTTTGTACTACAAAATATCACGATCCACTAAACATTTTAGTCGTGTTAATTATTTCGTCTCACAGTATCAGATTAGTTTCAAGGTAGGTGTGTGTCATCCTTGCAAACTTAATCTTTTCTCGATCTTTAGCAGACTTATCAAATATAATTACTCTTGTAATTATACTGCATGCAGATAATCCTACTCTATCAAGAGGCCCAGTGATATTGTAACTCGTACAGAGATACGAGGGACAATAGTACTTTCGGTAAACCATCACTACCTCAACTAAGCTATGTATACCGAAAAGCTACCGTTATGACTGCGTTTTACCGACAACGTTAGATAACAATCACACATACACATCTCTTAGTAGGAAAGATGAATACCTCATACTTTAGAACTTAACACTGAATGAAAACAATAATGACACGTACACAATTCTATTTAATGTTTCATTCGAGGTTTGTCAAATACCATGTTCTTGTAACATGTATGCATGTGATTAAAACGACATCTCATGTCTATGGTCTGTAAAACTTAACCATCTTTGAATCCACATTCTAACATTGTAACGGTAAGTTAGTGTTCCTGCTAATTATCTTGGTTAGAGACTTTTAAGAATATATATCATCTATATTATGAAGTTTCACAATTCCAGTTATTGATTCTAGTCAGATAAATGAATGATTCATAAATTCAATAATACTCAAGGTAACAAAATGACAATTTATTAATCACTCAATTCATGAACAAAGATTTATGATAATTTATCGTATTATTGACTTTTAGATTATACAAACTGACAATAGGTTTATGTCTATGAAACTTTTGAATTTCCTTGGGCTTAATAATTTCTACATTCTTATGAACAATCCCCAAAGTTGCAATGTTCTTCCCTTTGTCTAGTTTTTTATGTGAGAGCCTCTTATCATATCTAAATGCATGATGAACATATTTTGGTTTATATGAATCATTCTTTCTAATAGTATATGTAGATGCACAAGTTTTAGCACAAGGTGTTGCAACTTTTGAAATAGACTCAACTTCATTTTTAGTCTGAAGAAGATTTAATTTTGATTCTAAGTCACTAATTCTCTTCAAAAGTTCACTAATTTCTTTTTCCTTTTTATCCAAACACATTTTTGCTTTATCATATCTAACTCTTAGCTCATATTCACTAGAAAATGCTTGGTCATCATACAAGGGCTTTTTATTCTTGGACATAGACTTAGACTCTATACTACAAGAGTTTAATTGTACCTCTTCTAGAGAATTGGAAGAAGATGTGCTTGTAATTCTCCTTTCATCTAGATACTCCTCATTCACTCATGAGAAGATTTTTGCTATTTCGTCACTCCCTTTATCCTTTGCTCTTCCTCCATCAACTTGCTCTTGAGTCATGGTGATGTCCTTCTCTTATAGACTAATTGTAGAATCAACTTTGTGATTATCTACACTAGAAACACACTCGTTAGAACAAATATTTTCTCTAAAAGTATTTTCAAGAGTATTCCACATTTCATATGCTAGGTTAGAATTGAGGATTTCACCTAAAGATTCATCAACAAAGTTCAAAATGAAATAAGAGGCATAGCTATTATCTAGGGTTCTTGAGGGTGAATCCTTTATAGCATAGAAGGTTTCTTTGTTAAGTGCGTATAAGAGACCATTTCCACTAAGATAATCTTGAATTGACTTTTTCCAAAGCTCAAAATTTCCATTTCGGAAAAGTCTAGGGGGCTCAACCATACTTATCTCAAGACTCATATTGGTCAATCTATGTGCTCTGATGCCAATTGTTAGAATTGGGTTTAAGTGTGATTTCACTAAAGAAGGCGTAATTCAAATGTCAAGTATTAGTGCGGAAGCGTTTACAATTCAATTCAGATTTTCAAGACCTTAATCACCTAGCCAATTCAATTTAGCAAACAAGTCTAAGAGCAAATCACAAAATAGAGATAAAAAGCTTAAAGAGAGAGAGAGAGTGAAGAGAGAGCAATCAAGCACAAGTGACACAGTATGTAACATGGTTTGGCATATCAAAAGAAACTTAGGCCTACGTCCACGAGTCCCCCGGAATAAAACGTCTTCCGGGCTGTTACACTATAATCAAATGTTTTTACAAAGAGGTGGAAACGATCTTTAGCTTCTTCCAACACAAGATAGCTAATCTTCTTCTCCTAACTCGATGCAAGGGGCAACACCACTCTACACCATAACAAAAGGTCCAATTGACTAAACAATTAAGGACATGGATGCACCACTTGACAACACAAAGATGATGCACCAAAAGGCTAATCAATAGCAAGGTTTGATCTAGGATAGACAAATAGACAATATATAGCTAGCCTAAGTGCTCTCAGGTTTAGATAGCTTGAGGAGACTTGAAAGAGGCTCTCTGTTATGCTCAATTGAAGATTGGAAGCTTTTCTGAATGTTTGGATGACCTTCTGGGTCGAATCTGACATCTTTATATAGGCTGAGCACTTCTTGGAGTCTTGATCTGTGAAGAATAGCCTATGGCGTTACAACAGGATCCATAACTCATGGAGAAGGCGTTATAACGCCTTGGACCTTTTTTCTTCTTACTCTTCTGCAGCTGACAACTGGGCCACATAACTCCCAACTCATTATAACGCGTGGGGAAGGCGTTATAACGGATGGCCAGGCATTGTGACGCCTTGTTGGAGCGTTACAGTAACACTTACCTCTGACTTTTTTAGCAGTTTGGCCTTCTCTCTCCTCCTGAGGTGTTGTGATGCCTTGATGACCCGTTATAACGAGTTGCAGACTCGTTATAACGCTTGAGCAAGCGCTATGGTAACGTGTGGCTCTGTATTGTGCCTTGAAGCCTTTCCTTGATGCATAGATCATGTCTTCACTTGTTCAGGGCATGTATGAGCATGCTTGACATTGGATTGTACCTGTTTTAACCTGCATCTCACCAAAACTTAATTGTGCAAGGTTAGTACTTTATGTGTTTTGCAAATTGTCAAACAAGAGATGAGTTGATGAATTAATATCAAATTAATTCTAACAAAATCCCCCTTTTGGCAATTTGCAAAACCAATTGAGATGTGCATAACAAATGATGCACATCTTTCAAAACCCCATTTACATTTCTAACAATACCAAAGAGGAAGAAGGTGACAGATGCATCAACCTCCTCCACCACCAATACTACCGTCGATCTTGAGATCAAAATTCCCAAACCTTGTCCACCACGCAACTCGCCGCCACCAACTCATGACCCCACCGTCTTTTGCGTCGACAAAACTGAAGGTAATATGTTTCTATTTCGTGATCATGAAGCCTTTACAACGTTCGAGGCCTATGGTGATTGTAAAGTGGCCGAATGTTTCTTTTACAAAGGGGTTGCTGGGTTGCCTCAATGGGAAAAAACCAAAATTGAGGCATATGTTAACCATTGGGGTATGAAACCCCTAATTGAATGTGATGAACCCTATCATGCAACAATTGTGAAAGCCTTTTATGCCAACATGGTACCCCTTCAATCAAACTTTGGGTATAACTCTTACATAGGGGGTAAGACCATTTCGGTAACCTTAGGAACCATTGCTCGTGCCTTGAATTTACCCAACACCTATGTCAAACATGGTTTTTGGCCTAAATCCCCCGAATAAACCTATGTCCAATACTGTGCATGGTTTAACAAAGACCTTTACAAGGACTTTTACTCCACTTGCCTTCCCGCCCTACACCGTTTAGCATTTCTCTTTGTCAACAATATCCTTATCCCAAAGGCCGACATCAAAACAAACGTCAAATACAACAACATTTTCTTCCATCGACATCTCATTCTTTGGGCCGTAACTTTGATATACCCTTTATCATCATCTCACACATGAAGACATGCAAAAACTCCAACGTTGGTACATTTCCCTATAGCCACGTTATCCTCCGCCTCATAAAATCTCAAGGTGTTGATCCGCTTGCCCTTAGCATGCAAACACAACCCAATGAGGCATTTACCCGACCTCAAAACCTTTGGCATATCATGGAGACCATTGGGTGGATGAAATTGTTGACTCAAACAATTTCTCAAGTTTATTGATTTGCAAAACAACGTTTTATCTCATCAATATTTGCATGTTTGTGAGATTTAATGTAGGTGATTAAAGCAAGATCAATTGAGCAAGGGGATTAAACCAAGGGAGATTAAGAGCTGAAGAACTCAAGACTTCATAGGATTAAATAGGTTTAAATCTCTAAAACTTTGGTTATTTAAAATTAAGAGTTAATTACCAAAATTCAAATCAAAATATACCATACCATTATAACGCCATATTTTGCGTTATAACGGCAGAGTGCTAAAATCCTGCAAAATGGCTAAGTACAAAAGAAATTGTACTTAGCGTTATAACGCCAAGTATGGCGTTATAATGCTAGAATCCTGAGATTTTAAAATGCCTTTTTAAAATACATTAAGACTGAAATAAAATTCAAAATTTCAAGATCTAATATGTCTTATATAACATCTAAGTTTATGAATATAAACTTTATTTCATCAAAAACACTGTTTGGCTTAGTAGCAAATTTTTGAATCAAAATTTCCAGAGACTTGGCGTTATAATGCCAGAGTCAGGAACTTAGCCAAATTTGGCTGTCCTGAACTCCAACGTTATAATGCCGAGTCTGGCGTTATAACGCCAATGTACTCCTGATTTTGAAACTCAATTTTAAAATAGCAAATGATCAAATAAAAATTCAAATGTTCAAGATTATGTCTTAAATATTGTCTAAGATTATCAAAGTGCTTTTAATTTGCTCAAAAATATTATTTTGATTAGTAGCATGTTTTTCAACCAGATTTTCTAAAGACTTGCCGTTATAACTCCAGCCTTGCGTTATAACGCCAAGCTGTCCAGATTGCCAAATTTTTCTAAGCACTGAATCTTTCTGGTCAAGCATTATAACACTTTCTTTGGTGTTATAACGCTAGGTTAAATTTCAAGCGTCACAAAATGTTGTCCTGACTTGGGTGGCGTTATAATGCTATGTTTTCCACATATCTTGGCATTATAACGCTAAGTCAAATCTGCACAAAAATACGAATCCAACGGTACAAAATTTTGTCCTGACTCATGATAGCGTTATAAAGCTATGTGTTCTATATATCTTGGCGTTATAACGCTATGTTCCGAAAACCTAATTTTGTGCAGAAATCAAAAGGTATAAAAGGGGACCATCTCCTTCTTCATTAAAGATCTGAAATAAAAAGCTTTAAACCTCAAAACCCAGCAACCATTAAAAGCACTCTCGAGCTCATTTTACTTGCAAAATTTATTAGCTAGCCTCCCAATTTTAATTAGCCAAATTACTCTAGTGTTAGTTGAGAGATTGCTTGTGCTATTAGATTAGTGATTCATTATCTATTTTCTCTTCTTTCCAATTGTGAATCGTGTAATTAAACCAAGGGTCCAATTACTCTATCGGTGTGTGTAAAGAGAATTGGATTCCGCCTTTGTACGCATTTATTGCTAGTGGAGCAGACCGGGCTTGTTATCGCAAGAAGCGGGGGCGTCGGGGACCCGAAGATATAGGCGAGGTCGTTAGTGCAAGCCGAACTCCGTCAACACGCGATTGAGCCATCTCTTTACTCTTTCTAATTTATCAATTCCTAATTGTCTTGTGTAAATTGTGCTTGGATTGCTTAATTAGGGATTAGTGAATTGTTATTTGAGTTGGCCAATTGGGAAATTGATTGAATTGCTAATTAGAATTATTTGAGACATATTGATTAATTGATATTACGCTTTCACAAATTAGAATTTGATTGAATTGTTGAATTGCATTATTGTGTGTTGAAATTGAATTTGGGAAAATTGTAATTAAGTCCCTAAAATTTTAATTAAGTCAAAAAATTATCCATAACCTAGACCGCCTAGGTTATCAGAAATATGGTACCAAACTCTACCCAACAAACACAACCTCCACCCGTCCAAGTTCCCGACGACGCACACCCTCAACCTTATCCCATTCCCCAAAACTTCAATGAATTTGTGCAATCCACTATGAAACGTTTTGGTCGTTTGGAGGCACAAAACAAAGCTATCATGGACAAAAAAGTTGAGATTCACTCTCAACAAATGGTCATTGCCAAGAACCAAAGTGCCCTTTCACAACAAAATAGTGAACTTGCAAAACGTATTCAAGGTGTGCTCAATAAAAGTGCCGCGGTTGAGCGAAGGGTGAATGCGACATATGCGAATGCTCACTCTCAAGTCGTGCGTTAGGTTATGATGTTTGGAGGCGACGATGAGCTGAGGCCTTCAGGAGGCACTATGATGGATGTCGATCCGAGTGCTTGATGACATTTTCATATGTATTTTTTTTCTCTTCGATTTCTAAAAAGGGGGAGAAAATTGGAACCATAGGGCAAAACTAAAATAATTTTAGATTAATGAAATTTGGACACAAGTAATGTCTCGTATTTGTCAATTTGCAAAACTAATTTTGAATTTGACAAATATCTTGTGAGATGTTTTTGTTTAGGTTTTCTTCTAAACTCAAGCAAAGGAAAATTACAAGAAGCAAAGGAAAATTACAAGAGACAAAGGAAGCTCAAGACAATATCAAGATTCAAGATCATACAAATAGTAGAGTATTATAGTTGAGTTTATAATAATTTTTAAATCAAAGAGATTGAGTAAAAAATAATCAAAATATGAAATAAAGTTGAGAAACGTTATATAACGTTATGGGGAGTTATATAACGTTATGGAAAATCGTTTGAAATTTTGTAAAAATGTTCAAAACGTTATATAACGATGCATAACATTATATAACGTTCTCTATAGTTATATAACGTTTTGGCACGTTATATAACGTTGTGAAAATTCAATGCAACATAACAGTCATATTTTTAACAGCTGTATTCGAGATATTTTGGTTAAAACGTTGTATAACATTGTAGAGCGTTGTGTAACGATTTAACACAGAAAATTGAATACAACTTTGAGAGATGATATAAATAGAAATCCCTTCCCTTTTCTCTATCATCTAGCCCATTTCATTAAATCAAAACCTAACTTTGAGCCTCCATTAAAGAGCTTCCAACTACTCCTTACAAAATCATCTTTACTTGACTCAATCTCTTGATCTAAACTTATTCTAAACTTGTGTGAGATTTGAGTGTTCCATTTCACTATTCAATCATCTATTTCGTTTACCACTATTTGGCCTTGTCTCTCAACTTTTGTGTGTAAGAGGATAAGGTTCAAGCTTGTACAAGACTCTTGTGTGTTAGTGAATCGGCTCAACCCTATTACCAAGTCGGGGAGTTGGGAGTCCCGAAGAGTATGATCGTCAATATCCGATCTCCGTTAAAATCTTGGTGTCACTTGTGCCATAACTTTGTTTGCAATTTCTAAACTCTCTCTCTTTAATTAAGCTTATGATTTTTGCTTAGAAATTGCTCTTGCTTCATTTGTGCTAAAATTGTCAAAATTGCAAATTGGTCCTTAGAATTGTATTTAATTGCTTGCATTAGTCTCTTTAAGGCTAATCACGATTTACAATTTCATCTCTTTATTCATGGCATCGATCCACTTTTGAGAGTTAGGGTTTTCCATAGCTTGTTTGATATTTTTAGGGTCATTTTCAAACATGCTTATATCAAACTCATGTTCTTGAAGATAAGCAAATCTTCCAGTATATCTGTTCTCCCTAGTGGATCTTTTTATTTGTACCGGTTCTTCATTTTCTTGAGGAACAAGTTCATGAACATCGTTATCAAATTCCGGATCTCCCACAGGCACAGTGCCATTGACATCGTTAATGATGTTAGAAATGTAAAAGGGTTTTTTTTGCTAATTGCAAAAGACTAAGGTCAAATAGTTATGCGGAAGCAATTTCAATTCTAATTAAATCTTTTAGACCTTAATCACCTAGCCAAGTAATAGAGCAAATAATTAAAAGAATCAATTGAACAAATCACAAAATAGAGATCAAAGAGCTAAAAAAAGAGAGTGAGAGTGGAGAGAGAGAAATCGAGAACAAGTGACACGCTATGTAACATGATTCGGCCTATCAAAAGAAATTAGGCCTACGTCCACGGGTCTCCCGGAATAAAACGTCTTCCGGGCCATTTCACTATAATCAAGTATCTTTTACAAAGGGGCGGAGACGATCTTTGACTTCTTCTAACACAAGTAAGCCAATCTTCTTCTCTTAAATCGATGCATGGGACAACACCACAATACACTGCAACAAGGTTCGATTGACAACACAATCAAGAATAAGGATGCACCACTTGACAACACAAATGTGGTGCACCAAAGGCTAAACAATTAGCTAAAGTTTATGTTCTCGAATAGACAATAAGAGAATAGTAGCTATCCTAAGTGCTCTCAGGTTTAGGTAGCTGGAGGAGACTTGAATCATGCTCTCTTTAGTGCTCAATTACTATTGGGTAGCTTGTCTGAATGTCTTGATGATCTTCTCATTATCCAATAAACTCATTATCCTCGAAATATTTCGCATTTCCTGACTCGAATATTGTATGTTCTGTCAAATTATAGAATTTATACCCTCTAGATCTCTGAGGGTATCCAATAAAATAACAACTAACAGTTCTTTCATTAAGTTTATTTTCTGTCGGCCGATGGTGCCTGACCTTTGCTGGACATTCCCAAATCAGAATGTGATTTATGCTGGGCTTGCGCCCAAACCAAATCTCATATGGGGTTATATTAGTTGCATTAGTTGGAACTCTGTTGAATATATGAGCTGCAGTCTTTAAGGCTTCCCCCACAAACTTTCTAGCAGAGTTGTACGAGCAATCATACTTCTCACCATGTCTTTTAGAGTGCGATTGCGCCTTTCAGTAACACCATTCATTGCAGAAAAGCCTGACAATGTATACTGTGGCACAATTCCGCACTCTTCTAAGTATTTTGCAAAAGGTCCTGGATGTTGTTCTCTTGAGCCATCATATATGCCGTAGTATTTACCACCATGATCATACCTGACAGCTTTTATGCATTTGTTAAGTTGTAACTCAACTTCCGCTTTAAAACTTTGGAACACGTCTAGTGCTTCAGCCTTTTCTTTAATCAAGTAAATGTGTCCATATCTTGAATGATTATCTATGAATGTGATAAAATACCGGTGACCATTTCTTGTGGCCTTTGGAAAATGACCACAGATATAAGTGTGTATCAATTTTAAGAGATCATTACATCTTTTCACATCGTACTAACGCTTATTTGTTTGTTTTCCCTTTATACAACTTATGCATTCTTTGGAATTTTGTAAAATCTAAAGGTTTGAGAATATAATTAGACACAAGTCGTTCGATTCTTTGCATAGAAATATGTCCCAAACGTTTGTGTCATAATGTTGTTGAATTCTCATTAGTTAATTTACGTTTTCTAGTATTCATACACATGGCTTCTGAGTGTGAAGTGTCTATTTCAAGAAAATAAAGATTTCATAAGAAGATAGAGAACCGAAAGCAACTTATTTTGAATTTTGAAACAAACTGAAATTTCCATTACTAGAAGAACATACATAGCAATTTTTGTCCAAATAAGAAATGAAAATTAGGTTCCTTCTAAAGGATGGAACAACTAGTGCATCAAAATACAAACAAAAGCCAGCCCTACATAATAAACTAAAATTTCCTATGCCTTCAACTTCAACATTCCTGCCATCTCCTACATAAATGTCGTGTTCAAACTGATTTGGCTTTTAAAGGTTTAGGCAATCCTGCATAGATATACTGATGTTAGATATTGCACTTTAGTCTAACCACCAAGAATATCTTGATACTGTAATTAAATTAACTTCAGAACAAACTAAGCCATGATACATACCTTTCTTTTTCAACCACAAGGCGTAGTTGGTACAATGTATCTTGATGTGTCCCGGCTTCTTGCAAAAGTGACAAATGACCTTATCTTTTGATTTCTTGAGAGTTTTTGTCTATCTTCTGCTTCTTGTTATCTGCAGCTTCTTTATTGGATTCTTTTTCTTTCAATTCTTACGCCTTTTCTTATTTTTCTTAGAATCAGCCAATCAGGTGTTACAACATGAGCCTCTTCCTCCTTAGCCATATTTGGTCTCTCCTCCTCCTGTACCAGCTGAACTTCAAGCTCAGTCACTGTCCATTTTTCTTCAGAAAGTCGTAAGTCATACTGAATTGAGTGAAGGATGGAGCAAGAGATACAAAAATGTATTCAATGAGAAGATCATGAAAGAAATTGAACTCGTACGACATAAGTGCACGTTGAAGCTTGATCATTTCAGTGATATGCTCCCTGATTCCAATTTTCTCCTTATACTTAGAGTGTGAAGTTTTGTCATGAGTGTACAAATTTGTGTTCTTTTACTCGCAACAAACTTCTCCTGTAAAGCATTCAGGTATTTTTTAGTGTCAGAATCTTGATCCGGTATACAGTCTTGAAGTATTTAATGAGTTGTCATCTTCATGATAATTAGACACATTCTGTCGTTATGATCTCAATTCTTATTGGTCCTTAATAAAAATTTTAGGTGATCATTGGCTTTATCTATTAAACAAGTTTTTTTGACCGTTTAAGAAATTTCCTATTTATTATGGTTCCAATTTCTCTTGCTTATTATTTCCCCAACTTTTAATGCACGATTTTATAAGATACGACGATAAGATATGATATTATATATATATATATATATATATATATACATACATATATATATATATATATAAAATATATAAGATACAATAAGATAAGATACGATAAGATAAGATACGATTAGGTAATACGGCAATTAATTCTCAAGGTTTTGGAGTATTATAATCTTTTCTCCAGGACCTAATCGAAAAATGTAAAAAAAATCTGGTTATTAAAAGAGAGGTGCAGGGGAAAGAGAGAGAAAGAGAGAGATAGTAAATACCAAAACCGTGGTTAGGGTTTGACCCAACAGGACGATCAAAGGTGCAATTTTGAGCTCCAGTCCGATCCAATAAGCGAAATTGCAACCAGGGCCCCCTCGATCTGGTGCGTGGTGCGTGGATCGTCCGCTAATGGCGCGGGATCTGCGGCTATTTTAAGATTTCGGAGATTCCGAGGGTTTAGCTGAAAAAGTTCGTGGTGCCTTCCAGAGAAGGAGAGGAGGCAAGGATGCAGCCGGGTTTTTCGGGTCAGGGCCAGCAAGGCTTCGATCCAATGCAACAACAGCAAAATTTGGTTTTCCGACAGGTGAGCTCTGATTTTATTTTGTATTTTTGGGAGTATGGTCGAAATTGTTCCTTTTTCCCTCTTTGTTTGTTAAATAGTGAATTCCTTCTCTGCTTTAGATTTCCCAAGTTTTTGCGAAGCTGGGTATTTACTGGGATTTTTCTTTTGCTTTGTTGGAAGGTGAGTACGTAATTGCTTCTAATTTCTGGAGAGTTCAGTTGTAAACACCGAAGCTCCGTTTGTAACATGATCGAAAATTGTTTGTTTCGAATTTTTGCCGAATGTGTTTGGGGTTGGGGTGGAGATGAAGATGGGAATTGGGAAGCATTTCCGAGCTGCTTTAGTTTAAATATTGATATTAGAGTTCCTACAGAATTTAGCTGAAATTGAGAAGCCCTTATCTTGCCTTTGATTTTATCATGGAAAATTTCCAGCTGATGCTTCACTTTAATTGTTTTTCTTTTGAATTGAGACTCAAATTATGGTTAATTGGAACTAAATTGGGAGTCAATTTTTTTATCTTCTCTTTTTTCACTGCAACACTGCACCAGAATTGGCGAGAAGTACAGTTTTCAATTTCGGATCAACAATTCTCACTTTTTAATCCCTCCACATTCTCAGTATGCACTTCCTTAACTTCTTCCAGAAATTTGTTTAGCGACTGGTTTTCTTTTTTGCTCCTCGCAGAACCATTTGTATATATGAGAGCCACATGTCATGTTCTTAGGTATCATAAAAGTTCGCTCCTGTCGTTGTTTGGATAATGTTTATTTTTTTTCAACGAATTTGTTGGTTTTGTGTTTAGCTGTTGGAGAAATTGAGTCAGAAGCTTTGACTGGTTTTCTTCTGCAAGTGAGTGTATGTGAACCAGTGAGAGTTTGTGGAATTGGCAACTACTGTATTGGGCCTTTTAACTATTTTTAATATGCAGTGTATCGTTTGGTCATTATATTTTGTGTTTCCTTATTTAGTGCCAAAAGTAGGGCTTGTGCATGTTTCTGTGCTTTAGAGAGAGAGAGAGAGAGAGTAGGTACATATTGTTTTTAATATGTCAAAACGATTCTCTCTTTTGTACTTGTAATTTCTTCTCTAGTGAGGGCTTTTATAATATTTGTTGTCTGATAATAGTTTTATTTTTTATTTCAAATGGCTCTTGTTGAACTGTTTGTTTTCTGATGTCATCTTTTCTGTTTAGGTATCCATTTTTTTTCTTAGAAAATAGAATAATTTGTTTCCTGGAGCAAGAAATCAAATTATTTAGGTTGTGTAACTTGTGGTAGTATAATATTCTTATTTTATAGAATTTTGAAGTCTTATTCAATCCAGCTTCATTGTTCTACAAATTTGTTTGGATTTCTTACTGTTATCTTTTTTTCACTAACTTATACAAGCAATGCAGCAACCGGATCAACACCACCAGCAACCAGCACAGCAACAGCAGATTAACGTTCAACCTGGCAGTGGGCCTCACCCAATGATGACCCCTAATAACCTTCCCAACTTCGCCTCCACATCTGGGGCTCCACCGCAAATGCGGGTTCCGAACTTGCAAATGCAGCAGAACCCAATGCTCCAACAGGCCTACCTTCAATATGCAATGCAACAACATCAGGCAGCTCAGCAGCAGCAGCAGCAGCAACAGCAGCAACAGCAACAGCAGCAGCAGCAGCAGCAGCAACAGCAGCAGCAGCAGCAGCAGCAACAGCAGCAGCAGCAACAGAAGTCCCATGGAAGTCTACTTGGGCCCCAACAACAGCAACACAATAATGCCGCCGCTACAAATGCCATGAAAGTGCAGGAGCTCATGTCTTTGCAAAGAAGCAACAACAGCAGCAGCAGCAATAACACGAACCTGCACATGCCGAGACCCACACAACCACAACCTGTCAACCCCACCTCTGGCAGCCCTAACCGTGGCCCTAACCTTAATAATGCAAATCAGATGGCAATGTTGCAACAGATGCAAATGTTGCAAGTATGGGCTAAGGAACAGAACCTCGACCTATCTGTGCCAGCAAATATGAACCTAGTTGCTCAAATGTTTCCTGTATGGCAACAACGGATGGCTGCACTGCAACAACAACAGAAGAACCCAGGGGAGGGCAGTGGCGCCACCATGCAGGGGCAACAGCAACAGTCACAACAGCAGCACCAGCAGATGGGCATGCCTTCTCCAGGTGGCAGTGAAGGATCTGCTTCTCATGGAAGCAACCAGAATCCGTTAAGTGAGATGTCAGGCCAGCAACATGGTGGGATGTTGAAACCGAGAAAATCAGTTCAGCCAGGACCGATTTCTGGAGATAACTTGCCTGGGATGCTTAATAATCATCATCATGAGAGAGGAGCAAGGCTTCCAGCTACACAATTAGGCCAGAGCTCTAATAGTGGTAATTATAGCAATTCTGCGGGTCCTGGTACTGCTCAAGAGTCTCCAGGTTTGAAGAGTGCTTTCCTGGGTCCAAGTTCTGAACCATTGCAAATGCAGTACATGAGGCAACTGCAACAACAACAGCAGCAGAATCACCAAAAGCAGCAGTTACAGCAACAACATCAATTACAGCAACAACAGAAGTTACAGCAGCAACAGCAGTTATTACAGCAACAGACACAGAAAGTGCAGCTGCCTCCAACTGCTTCTGCAGGGACACCGAACCCTAGTCCTGGTGACTTATCTGGGGAAGCCGGTGCGAGACAAGGTTTCGGCTTCACCAAAAAGCAACTTCATGTGCTTAAAGCTCAGATTTTGGCGTTTAAACGGCTCAAGGTATATTAAAGTTGCTAGATTTTGTAGAACCAATGATTGATATATTAGTTGCATGTGATTGTGTTCTGCTAGCCTGCTTCTTATAAGGAATTGCATATTACTGGATTTAGCTATTTCTAAATTATTTAAGAATTGGACCCTTTTAGGGATCGAGCATTGTTGCTGTACAAGCTTAGTTTATACATGTAACTTGCTTGGCTTTGTTCATTGTTGCTTTATTTATTGTCATTAATTTAAATCTGTTGTTTGTTTCTTCTTTTCCATGATACAGCGTGGTGACCGTGCACTACCGCCTGAAGTTATGGAAGCAATCATGGCCCCACCACTTGACCCTCCACAGGTTCAACCACACCCACCGCCACCATCTTCTGCGCCAAAGCACCGTGAAAGACACCTGGCCAACAACTCAGAAGAGCAACCTATGGGTAATCAACTGCAGGCAACCAGTGAGAAGCCTCAGCAAGAACTTATCCCTTTACAGGTCAGAGTGCCTCAACCTGTGCCAAAACCAGAGACCTCCATCTCCCCCATGGCTGTAGAAGACAGATCCAATATTCGGGCCCATGTGGGAGCTCCTGGGTCGTCGAATGAGCCCGTGCTGCCTCAGCAAACCATTCCTGGTACAAGCACAATACAGAACAATCCGGTAATGGTCAAACCTGAGCAGGAGACTGAGAAGGTAGTTCCTATTCAGAGATCTTCATCGGCCCTGCAGAACGACAATAGTGCTGGTGACAAGGGAAAGGCCGTTGTGCCTGCCGATGCTGGTACTAGTGCTGTCACAAATGTTGGAGATACCGATCAGACCAAGAAAGCCACAACCTCTGCCTCTGTTTCTACAGGTAGCGTTCCTCCTTCAGTGCCAAGAAAGTACAATGGACCAATATTTGATTTCCCATCATTTACTCGCAAGAATGAGGCCATGGGTGCAGCTAATTACAATTCTAGCCTTGCATTGAAGTACAATATAAAGGACCTACTGGGTGAAGTAGGGTCTTCGATACTGAAGAAAAGGAGAGAGGAAAATTTGAAAAAGATTAGTGGGTTATTGGCTATCAACCTGGAGAGAAAGCGAATTCGACCTGATCTGGTTTTGCGTTTGCAAATCGAAGAGAAAAAGTTGAAACTTCTTGAACTTCAATCCCGTGTCAGAGAAGAGGTTGACCAAGAGCAGCAAGAAATTATGGCAATGCAAGACCGGCCATATCGAAAGTTTGTCAGGCAGTGTGAGCGGCAGAGGGTTGAGCTGGCAAGGCAAGTGCAGCAGCTTCAGCGGGCTCAGAGGGAGAAGCACTTAAAGTTGCTGTTCCAGTGGAGGAAGAAGTTTCTAGATGCACACTGGGCTGTACGGGATGCAAGAACACAGAGGAACAGGGGGGTTGCGAAGTATCATGAGAGGATGTTAAAGGATTTTGCAAAGAGGAAGGATGGTGATAGGAACAAGCGCATGGAGGCTTTGAAAAACAACGATGTCGAGAGGTAAAGACTCGACTCTTATCCAGTGCTGTGCAGGAATGCGCTGCACGAAAATGTCCATAAATTTTTTTGGGAGTTGTGTCAAAAACTCAACTATAGATAAAAACGGCCCAGATAGGCCCAACTCTACCGTGTTGCGGTGCAGCGCACCAGAGAATAAGGTTCGGTAATGAATAGCATCTAAGTCATAACATTACATTTAAGCATCATTGAAGCCTCAGATGCAATACCAAATAACTTGAACATTACAGAAGCATGGTGTAGTGACAAATAAACTATCATAACCCTACATTTAAGCATCATCGAAGCCTCAGATGCAATACCAAATAACTTGAACATTGCAGAAGCATGGTGTAGTGACAAATAAACTATATCATGAAAATAAAGAATAAAAAGAAACATGAAAGCTATGATCAAAGTACTTGAACTAATGCTTTTGTCTCAACAGAAGTCAAGGTTATGGTACTGCATCTTATTAATGGTTTCTGTAAATCTACCACAGAGAATATTCTTGATTTAAAATTCAGTTTTAAGTATTTTTCATTGAACCATTGGTTAAAGTATCCAATGATGATATATTGCTGGACCTTGATTGTCTAACGAATTGGCAAAATAGTTATATTTAAGAACTCCTAAGGTTTGATAAGCTGGATTTTAATCAGATATGAGAACACATGTATGAGCAGGTACCGGCAGATGCTATTGGAGCAGCAGACTAGTGTACCAGGGGATGCGGCACAGAGGTACAATGTGCTATCTTCATTCCTTACTCAGACAGAAGAGTATCTGCTGAAGCTTGGTGGAAAAATCACCTCTGCCAAGACCAACCAAGAGGTTGAGGAGGCTGCAAGTGCTGCTGCAGCTGCCGCTCGTGCTCAGGTATTTTTGATTCCCTCTAGCATGCATATATGTGGCTGCATATGAGGTGCCCAGCCTGTGCTGAGAATGCCATGCGGCCCATTTCATGCGGTTTTGATCCATGCGGCCGCATATTGACTGAATAACCCCACATAAGGCCAGCTTTGGCCACAAAGGATCTGCGCCCAACAAAACCGCATTTTAAAACACCGTATATGAATGAACTCACTTGAATTTTGATGTGAATACGTGGCTGATAACTAGCCAAATCATATATGCAAGTTTAATGTGAATTTTCCTTCACTAAATTTGGAAATGCTAAACCTCATTATAATGTCAAGTTTTGTTCCTCATTAGCATACAAGATAACTTCCTCATTATAATAATAATGTCAAGTTTTATGAATGATTGATCACATGCCCTAATTTCCAGTCTTCATAGAGGTTTTGTGAATGAATCAAATGCCCTCTTATGTCCCGTGTGAAGTTATATATTTCAAGAGAAGTGATGGTGAATGAACTGTATTTTCCTTGGATATTTTAGGGGTTGTCAGAGGAAGAGGTCAGAGTAGCGGCAGCATGTGCAAGGGAGGAAGTTATGATACGTAATCAATTTTCAGAGATGAACGCTCCCAAGGAGAGTTCCTCCTCTGCTAACAAGTATTTCCCCTCTTTTTATTCAGGCACTTGCATAACAACAATTAAATTTGCGAGGCTTATTTTCTTTTTTCTTTTTCCTCTCTTTTGTGGGAACCCTTTTCAGGTACTACAATCTTGCTCATGCTGTAAACGAAAAGGTTGCAAGGCAACCGTCTATGTTACGAGCAGGAACTCTTAGAGACTATCAGCTGGTAAGTCGCAAAATCTTATCAATCAAGTTTTTATGACAGAGGTTCTTTCTATTGTGATACTAATTTTCATTGATAGAGGTTCTTTCTATTGTGATACTCTACAAAGGAGCTTTTTTCAAGTCCTAGAGCTGTCATGATCCATCATACAAGTTATAATTTGATACAAATAATTTCAGAAAGTTGGTGGTACAAGCTGGATGAGCTCATCTGATAAGTTCTGCTATAAATTTTTTTTTTTTCAATTTTCTCTCTTGTGAAGGTTGGACTCCAATGGATGCTTTCTTTATATAACAACAAGTTGAATGGAATTTTGGCTGATGAGATGGGTCTTGGAAAGACTGTTCAGGTCTCTCTCTCTCGCTCTCTTTCAACTGTAGATCAAATACAAGTGCTTTTCATGAGAGGATAATGACTGTAGGCAACCTTAATTTTAACTTTGGTGCAATGTATTTTTGAACCAAAAAGTTATAGAAGTGAGATATATTGTACAATAAGATCCAAAATACCTTGAAGGGGTTTCCGAACATCTACTTGAATGGTCCTTTTACTTTTGGATTTGACAACATCTCCATGTACCCACTGAGACATATAATTGATATTAGCTTTTTGTTTATTGACAGGTTATGGCATTGATTGCATATCTCATGGAGTTCAAAGGAAATTATGGGCCCCACCTCATTATCGTACCTAATGCTGTTTTAGTTAATTGGAAGGTGTGTTCTCTCTTGCATATGTGAAGACTATATTTAAGTATTTTTCCCAATCATTGACACTGATATGTTTTTTTTTCAGAGTGAGCTTCTTAATTGGCTGCCATCAGTATCTTGCATTTTTTATGTCGGCACCAAGGATCACAGAAGCAAGCTTTTTTCACAGGTAACTTTTCAACATGTGGTACATAAAATCAAGTAATCAGGATTATAATTTACGTTATGACCTGAAAAGATATCAAATTCTAGCTTTTTTAAAATGATAAACCTGTCTTGATCATCATGTTAAAAGGGTAGTTGTGTCATATATGACCTTTGGGTGCACGTCTATTTGGTGTTATTGATTATAATTGCTTCGCAAGGGTACATTATGAAGAGTTTGTTTTCTGCTACAAAATTTTGGTTGTGGAATGTCAAAAATTGTACCTCAAAGTATATGTGATGCTTTGTTAGCATGCATAATATACTCAGTGTCATTGGAGTAATGCATAATCATTAATGTTCCAATGCATTGCTGCATAGGCGCATACAATCCAATTGAACAAGTAGCCTTACTTCTGTAATTTTTCACTCAAGGAGGTCGCCGCTGTCAAATTCAATGTGCTTGTGACAACATATGAGTTTGTAATGTTTGATCGATCAAAGCTGTCGAAGATAGACTGGATGTATATTATAATAGACGAAGCCCAAAGGATGAAAGACAGAGAGTCTGTACTGGCTCGTGACCTCGACCGGTACCGCTGCCAGAGGCGTTTGCTTCTTACTGGCACCCCTCTTCAGGTATATCTCCCCATCTTCTCTTTACATGCATGCACACACATTTTCCTTGTTGTATATCTCATTAAAACTACTTGTACAAATGTTTTGTCTGGACAGTACATTAGCAAATGGTAGAAAGTTGGTTAAAATTGTCACTTCATATAAGCTTTTGCTAAAATTTACCATATTTTGTAGTATGAAATTGTGTTTTTCTTTTTTACTTTTTTGCTAATATTACAATAAATTACTTGATTTGACAGAATGACTTGAAGGAGCTTTGGTCACTGCTGAACCTGCTACTGCCAGAGGTATTCGACAACAAGAAGGCATTCCAGGAATGGTTCTCAAAGCCCTTTCAAAGAGACGGCCCTTCTGACCCTGAAGAAGATGATTGGTTGGAGACTGAAAAGAAAGTTATTGTCATCCATCGTCTTCACCAGATTTTGGAGCCGTTCATGCTCCGACGCCGTGTTGAGGATGTTGAGGGTTCTCTCCCTCGCAAGGTGAAGTCCCCTGCTATAAATTTTTCTTACTAACTATACTACTTTAACCATTAAAGTTATTTGGAAAGTCAGAAGAAAAGTATTCATGAATGGAGATGCTTTTTGTTTCTTTTGGTTTAATTGAGGTATTGGCCTAACTACCAAAATACAAAGTTGATGTTATGGTACCAAGGGTATGCTTGTCATGCTCCGGGTAAAATACAACAACAGCACAGCCTTTAGTCTCAAACAAGTTGGGGTAGGCTAGAGACTAATCCCAATCAGAGTAATGCTCAGGGTGAAATATTTGCAGAAAGAAAAGGAAAAAAAGAAAGCTAGTTTTCATAGCATAAATAATAAACTTCATATTCCTCAAATACCTTAATACTCCAGGCATAAGCCAAAACTTTTTGCCTAATTTCAAAACTGACTACCCTCTAAGAATTCACCTGCATCTTTTGGATGTATACTGCCCAGGGCAGTCATGTACCTGGGAGATGCAGACACTTAATACCCAATTTCTAATTACTATAAATTCTTTTTTCTTGTTTAAAGGTGTGGTGTCCTTTTTGCTGGAATGTACTGTTCTTTCAACAAGTTTTGTTTCATGTTCTTAAAATGCATGTTTTTTTAATATGCCTTCAGGAAGCGGTTGTACTGAAATGTAGAATGTCAGCCATCCAAGGTGCAGTGTACGACTGGATCAAATCAACTGGTACGATCCGTGTGGATCCGGAGGATGAGTCCCGAAAGACACAAAAGAACCCAATGTATCAACCCAAGAGCTATAGAACTCTAAATAACAAGTGCATGGAGCTTAGGAAAGTGTGCAACCACCCCCTCCTGAGCTACCCTACCACTGCCTATTTCACCAAAGACTTTGTTGTACGTTCTTGTGGCAAGCTATGGGTACTGGATCGGATTCTTGTGAAATTGCACCAATCAGGTCACAGGGTCCTTTTATTCAGCACCATGACAAAGTTGCTGGATATATTGGAAGAGTATTTGCAATGGAGGCGACTGGTGTACCGGCGTATTGATGGCACAACTAGTTTAGAGGAGCGCGAAGCAGCAATCATAGATTTTAATGCCCCTGATTCGGATTGCTTTATATTTTTGTTGAGTATTCGGGCTGCCGGGAGAGGCTTGAATTTACAGACTGCAGATACTGTGGTGATCTATGATCCAGATTCGAACCCGCAAAATGAGGAGCAGGCGGTGGCTAGGGCTCACCGTATTGGTCAAACCAGGGAGGTGAAGGTTATCTATTTAGAAGCAGTGGTAGATAAAATCGCAAGCTACCAAAAGGAGGATGATTTAAGGGCAGGGGGCTCTGGCACTGATTTTGAGGATGATTTGATTGGGAAGGACTGTTATATGGGCTCAATTGAGAGCCTTATTCGCAATAATATACAACAATACAAGATTGACATGGCTGATGAGGTCATAAATGCAGGCCGGTTTGACCAAAGGACAACTCATGAAGAGAGGCGCATGACTTTGGAGACCTTATTGCATGATGAAGAACGCTACCAGGAGACGGTGCATGATGTACCATCCCTGCAGCAGGTGAACCGCATGATTGCCAGG
Source organism: Eleocharis quinqueflora (assembly GCA_964058865.1). Taxonomy (NCBI): domain Eukaryota; kingdom Viridiplantae; phylum Streptophyta; class Magnoliopsida; order Poales; family Cyperaceae; genus Eleocharis; species Eleocharis quinqueflora. The sequence continues at coordinate 37,638 of CAXKVX010002422.1, forward strand.
ACTGAAGAAGAGGTTGAGATGTTTGACCAAATGGATGAGGAATATGACTGGCCAGGAGACATGGTACGACACAACCAGGTGCCGAAGTGGCTTCGGATCAGCACTACTGAAGTGGATGATGTCGTGGCTAGTCTCTCAAAAAAACCATGGAGAAATGCCTTGACCAGTAATTTACAGAATAATAACAATGCCGAGAGTTCTTCGGCAAGGCGGCGAGGTCGGCCAGTTTATCGGGAGATTGATGAGTCAGAAGATGAATTGGAGGAGTCAGAAGAGGAGAGAACCCCCAATTTAGCAGCCGAGGAAGAGGGAGAGATAGGAGAATCTGAAGAGGAAGAGGAAGATGAACAAGAAGAGGATGATGCAGGACCCAGTAACAAGAACCTTCCAGAAGAGGGAGAAGAGGAAGAGGAAGGAGAAGAGGATGCAGGGCCCAATAGCGGTAATGGTGCTGATGATGATTATTACCATCAAGATGCACTCGATGATGGGGATGGAACTGGGAACAACGACACAAAATATGGAGAGGAAAGAGGCGGCATGTCTACCGGCTCTTCATCTGGTGGCAGTCAGCGGTTACCACAACCTACTAATACGTCAGAATCTTCTCAAAAGTTTGCGTCCCTCTCTGCTTTGGAAGGACGTCCTGGTTCTCTATCCAAAAGAACTGTACGTATTAAGTTCTCTTTAAACTAACTTTATTCACTCTTTAGTTCTTAATGGTAGATAGGTAATAGTATATTTACTCTGTTTTGATGCAGTATAATGTAATGCAGCCTGATGATTTAGAGGAGGGGGAGATCGCACTATCAGGTGATTCTCACATGGAAATCCAACCGAATTCTAGCTGGATTCCAGACCGAGAGGAGGGCTATGATGAAAAAATACAACTAAGACTTCAACAGAAGCATTTGCCGCAGGATGAGATGCAGCAAATCCCAGCTCCCAAGATCAAACGCAAGCGTAGCATGCGCAACCGTCCCAGATTTAGTAACAATAACAACAGTGGCAACAATATCTCTTATGCTGACAAGTCTGAAGAGAGAGCATCAGGCTATCGATCATTCGGCCAGAGAAGTGTTGCCCAGCCATCATTTGATACCCAGTCAAGAGAAAATACTTCTGCGGGGAAACAGAAGAAGAATGCTCAGAGTAAGAAGGTTTCTCCAAGTGTTGCCATGAAATCTGGTAGGTTGAGTAACTTGTCGGGTTCTGGATCTGCTGTTGCAAAGGATGGACCTTCTAAGGGAGGTTGGAGTAGTAAGCCTGGTAGTGGATCGGGATCTGGATCTGAATTGAGGATGACTGACAGCACTCAGCGGAAGGTATGTGTCAATTTGGCCTTTTGAACTTGTATTTTGTATCCTGAACCAGCACATGCCAGTGTTGTGTTTTTTTGTACCTGCATTGCTTGACTAATTGGTTTTTGTTGGCAAATTGTGTGGCTAGAGCCAAGATAGATCAGGTAGGTATTACATTAAGTGTGGCAAATTCCAGCATCATTGTATCATATCGAGGTGACATAAGGTTACCATTATATTGCAACTAAGGATAATGTAAGGATGAAGTAATCCTCAAAAAATGAAACTAAAGAGAGAATCAGAATAGTTTTGTACATTACCTAGAACTAGAGATCAGTGACTAGCAGGTAATTGCCATATGAGGTACACAGAGTATGATTAACTCTTGTCTCGTGAATTCTTTATGCTGCAGTGTAAGAATGTCATAAGCAAGCTTTGGAAAAGAATTGACCGGGACGGGCACCAGATAATCCCATTGTTATCTGACTGGTGGAAGCGCAATGAGAAGGCTACCTTCATGACATCTGGCAGTAGCCTTCTTGACCTTCGTCGGATCGAGCTTAGAGTTGATGGATCAGAGTACAATGATGTTATGGACTTCATAGCTGACCTCCAGCTCATGCTCAAGAACGTTGTTCGCTATTTCAACAATTCCTACACTTTATACCAGGTTTGTGTCTCCCTGTCTCTCTCTGATGCTGCCCATAGTCAAGTCTCTTATGCTTTTTGAGATTCTGGAAAGCATTTGTGCCAAAAATCAAATTATTTTCTTTGTTTATTGGTTTTGTTGGCATCCTTGAAGTTTCTTTTTCATGATGTCATCCATATATTGAACAGATCTGGAATTTGTATCTTTGTTTATGTAGAAATCCTCATCTGATTATATAGGCTGTTTATCTTTTGTGCAGCAAAGTTAAATACGTTTGCTGTTTATGTTTATTGGTTTTTGTATTGTTCAGCAAAAGGCAGTAACGATTTGCAGTTGTAATCGAATATTTTAAAATGTTCGACAGATGAGAAATGAAGCAGAGAGGCTCCATAGCCTCTTCTTTGAAATCATGAAGATTGCTTTCCCAGATTCTGATTTCCGCGAAGTCAAAAGTTCCATTAACTTTTCCACCTTGTCTACTTCTGCTGCTGCCTCTCCCAAATCCAGCAAGCGCAAAGCGCCCAGCTCCAAGCCTGACACTACCCGTGGTGGTGACTCTTCCTCTGATGTAGGACTCTGCGCCAAGCACCCTGCGCCAAGTACCCGGGCCCAAGGATCCTCTAAATCTCAAAGGGACTCTGCCCCAGCCCCTCTGACGCACCCAGGTGATCTTGTCATATGCAAGAAGAAGAGAAAAGACAGAGAGAAGCCCACAGGAAAGTATGCTGTTGGGTCCCCTTCAAATTCCAATAGGATTGGTCCTCTAAATCCAGGCAGGATGGGACCCGTTTCACCGGCCGCTACTAACAGTGGTAAGAGTGCAAGAACTCCATTTCAACGGGATCAGAGTGCCAGGTGGGGTCAAGGGTCCAGTAATGTGGATAGTGGGGTTGCTGCAGGTATTGGAGATGTTCAATGGGCAAAACCTGTTAAGAGAATGCGATCTGATACTGGTAAGAGGAGGCCGAGTCACCTTTGATTATCCCATTGCAGAATAGTTGCTATATGTATAATCTTCTAGTTTTATTGTCTTATTTTGTGGTGGTGAGTTTTAGCGGGGATTTGGTTTTTAATTGATGAATAACTGTAGTGGCTAAACAAAAGAGCTTCAAGTTCTTGGGCTGGCAATTAGTAATATTGAGGGCTAGTTTGTAAAAGACCTGGAATAGATATGATGTAGAATGTGTTTCTGGTTAATTTATTCTTTTTCTGTTGGTATAGGAGCCAGGCTTGTGATAGACAAATAGGCTTTGGCGAGCCAGCATGAAAATTCAGTTATTGTCATGAAAATAAGATTCACTTTTGGATTATATCTCTAGTCTTATCAACTTGGTTGGTGCTAAAGTCTTTGTTGTTCATGGTGTGTTGTATTGGAGCCGGATCCAAATGTTGACGCCCCAACTAGAGGTTAACATAGTGAGCATCAAAATGAAAAATCCCAACACATTTTGCGAAGTTGAAGCACATGCTTTCGCACTTCCTCAGATATAAGTCCAAAGGTATATATATATAGAGCAATGCTAGAATAATATGTATATTAAATCATCTTTCGTATTATGCGGTTATGTATATTTAATTTGTTCAATAAATTAAGATTGAAGTTGCTTAATAAAATTTTCATATAAAATTTTTATAGTAAATCGTGATTTTTAGAATTTTCTTGTTATTTTTTTAAATATTTTTCAAAAATAATTCAGAAATTGCATTTTTTAGGGTTATTCTTAAAAATATTTAAAAATAGCAAATTTTTTTTAAAAATTACGAAATTTGATTTCCTACAATAGTTTAATATGAAAAATTTATTGAGCAATTTAAATCTCTATTTATTGAGTTATATATATATATATATATATATATATATATACATACATACATAATATGAAAGATAATGTACTATGCATATTATTTTAGCTTTGTTTATATATATATATACATACATTTAGCAAAGCCTGATCCAGACTCCAATAATTCTAGTTTCTTAGGAACCAGTACATCGTTAATCAATCTTTTGAGATTAACATATGAAGAGCCATTAGGATGTGTTGCGCCAACCACCTTCTCCTTCCATTCCACCACTCCCCTCTGCATCTCCTTCCCTTTCTCTCCATCCATCATCTCTCTGATCAAACTCTGAATTCCTCTCTCTTCCACATCATTATCGATCTCCATGCCTATCTGCCATTCAACGCAAACATAGCGGCAATTTGTCGGTTGATCAGCAAAGAACGGCCAGCACAACATGGGGACACCACCGCATATGCTTTCCAATGTAGAGTTCCACCCACTGTGTTCAAAATACCCCAATTGATGGATGTCTCCTAACAGTCTCTTGCTGGCACCAACTTGCAATTAGACCCCGATCTTTTGTTGCTTCCTAGAACTCTACTGGCAACTTTGCACTATCACCTCAAACCAGATTAGGCCTGATTATGAATATAGATGCATATCCACTAATAGCTAGACCCATGTAAATTATGTCAGTTTTTCATTTGTCACGGTGGCTAGCTACCAAAACTTATATACTACAGATTGCGCCTTCTTCTCTTGAAGCCAATCCAAGCAACCTGGTTGCTCTTTCCATAGGTTCAAGCTCAGAGACTTGATTGGGCTTACTGGTACTTGTTCGATGAACATTGGCAGAGGTCCGATAGTATAATTCGGTGGTAAAATTGGGGCAATTGCAGTCAGAACTTCTTGTTCGAACTCATCGTATGTGTTTAGAATGATTGCGGAAACCTCGGATGCACGATCCATATAATTCATAAGAAGACTGCACATCATATCGTCTCTATCTATCAGTGGTTCGAATGAAACTTGGAAAATCTTTGAGTCTCATGTGGTTCAGACCCGGGATCCAATCGACTGCGGTGTCAAGGAAACCATTGTGCAGTTGAGCAGCATCTGTTAAAAAAAACTATTATACAAATCTTTGCATGATTTTAGTAGTTAGCGTTGACAATAAAATAAATATATTGGGGTTTTATGCTGAAGTCGCTGCAATATTTAGTGGTAAGAAGCCAGTAAAGATTCATGCACTCATTTTTATTCTTTGGACTCGGAAGCAAATTGGCTCCATCACTTGTGCTGTAGAGTGACAGGGATCGATAGCTTAGGAAGTACAATTAGATTTTATGCACATTGCCGCTGCATATTTTTTCTTTGAAAAATTCACCCACTCTTTAATTGTCAATCTATGTGGTAACTAACAGTAACTGTGGATGTATGCTATTAGATTCTTAGTGTTAAAATTTTCTCCCTATACAGGACAGAAGTTTCGATGTTCTTCTCATTTGAATCAATAATTTAGATGAGCTATACAACACATGCTCACGGGAAACTCCTGATAATTTATTCAACACGCTTAATGCATTATAAGCAGTACAATATAGCTAACATACTGGATGAGTTGTACAACTTGCTATATATGATGTTACACGCATCTCATCCTCCTGACATCTCACAAGTTTTAAATAACCTTTTTATTGTCACAAGTCACAACATCTAATTAAAATCATCAAGTTGAACAGAGAGCTCACTAGCTAGCTCCTTAGTTGAGCTTGAAGAACTCAAGCACTCCCTCTCTACTAGCCGAAGCGGCATCGTATGCTTTCAGGAAATTGCTGAAAACAAATTCCTTGTACTTTGGCGGGTTGTTTTCATTCAGTAATTCCTTTTCTGGTGCAATCAGGCAATCTGTCTTCGGCATTATCAGCGTAGCGATTGATGTTCGGGCAACAGCTGAATTTGTAATTGCTCGATGCTCCACGCTCTTCAGTATCCCATTTGTGAGCATCTAATTGATTTTATTAACATAAAAAATACAGGAAGGAAATAAATTTTCCGAACGAGTTAAGTTAATTATTAGTTAGAATTATATATAATTAAGGATCTAAATAACAAGGTAATAATGTATAAACAATGTTTAAGGCAGCAGAGTAGATAAATCATAAATGGATCATGTTCTAAATATTCGTCTGCTTATTTTAACAACATTGCAATTGTTACCTCCAATTGATGCCCGAAATTGACAACAAAGGCATTGGGGATTGGTTCAACATTGGCCCATCCCTCGTTATGCTTCACTTGAAGACCGCTAGCTGCGGTTCCTTGTGCGAGCAGAGTGATGAGGTGGCGGTCACAGTGTGGCAAGAGACCCATCGTCAGGCTCGGGTCGGGGCAGGGCGGATAGTGGTTTATGTTCATTTGTGTCTTACCTTCACTGTAATCACCACTAAAGTAGTCCTTGTTGAGGCCTAATCCTTCCGCGATTAATTTCAGGAGCTTTGATGATACTTCTCTGACTTGAAGTGTAAATTCCGAAAGGGTTGCCCTGTTTATTTTGCAATGTATTATAAGATGGAGTTAGTACTTATGCTCAAAAGAACTCCAACTCGAAACATTTTCTACTTGAATCGCCAATCACCAAACATACATGATAATTAACAATCTCTATGTTTATCCCATCACATGCAGATGTTTATGTGGGCATACTCTACAGTGAAAGTTAGATGCAATCAATTTCATAGAAGTTAATTTACCTGAAGTTCTCAGGCTTTTCAGGCCAGTGATCAATAACCTCTTCTATAGGATAACAAACAAGTCTCAGGTAGTCTCTCCAATAACGAGTCTCGCTTTTATCATATGTTGTGCTCGAATTAAGCAAGAAAACTTTGCTTAGATCGTCTGAGTAGTAATGCGCCTTCTCTTCTGCCGGCATATTGAAGAATTCATCACAAACTTGCAGCATGTCATTGATTGTTTTCTCAGGAATTCCGTGATTAATTATCTGCCATTCAAATAGTTTGTGCCATTTTAGCTTATTTATGAGCTTGTCCATGGGAAACTCCTATAATCTTTTTTTGGAGGATTCATTTAAAAAAAATAGTTCCTTACAATTTATGGACTTGAGAGCAAAGAGATGTATGAAGAACTCAAATAATCTTTATGTTGTATGATCAATTTTTAAAAATTACTTGGCTTTGAGTTTGAACAAGCACAAGTAAACTGTGTTTTTACCCTCAACAAGTACTAGTGATCATGGCTATTTTTCAATATTAATTAAAAAGTCAGTAATAAGTATATCCTGGAAAAATCTTCTTATTATTTTTTCCATGCATGCATACTACAAATTGACCTGTTTGCAATTACTTTGGAAATTCAGGCCACATGCTACAAATTGGCCTCCAACAATAGGGTTTGCATGTATTAGATTACCAAAATTCTAGCATTACTTTGAACTTATGCAAATACCTGAAAGAAGCCAAACTCTTTGCCAGCTTTCATGATCTCGCCAATGAGATCCCGATCGTCGGCATCCACACAGCCGCCTCTGAGATCAATCACCGGGAGATTGGTGGAATGGTTGATGATATCTTTGATTGGCCTTTTTTCTGGTGGAAAGATGTACTTGTCTGGTACAGTTTGGAGTCTAGGCTGATTTGAGAGGAGCTCCATTTGATGTAATTTTTTTTCTTTGCTTTACAATGGAGCGTGAATGGAGCTTGACACATCAAATAGTGAAGCTCTTTGGGTTGGAAGTGGGGTAGGTGTTGTTGTCAATGTGAGAAAAAAAAATCAAGAAATATATATCTAATTAAAGCAAAGAGGTGAGTACTGAGTAACTGACGAATTCTTTTTTTGTCTGATTTTGAAAAAAAAATAAGAATTATATTCATGATGGTTTAAAAATTTGACAGTCATATTATATTCTTCCGTGTTCACGTTCAAACTAAACACGTGTGTTCACGATGGGAAATCAAACTACAAAATTGATTAACTATGGTGCAAAATTCGGACTGGTGTTCACGTCTGGACGCTGCATTTGAACGTTGTGTTCAGTCAACGTTGTGAACGTGGCGCCTGGACGCACGTTCAAATGCTGCATTCAGATGTGAATGCTGATTTCATATTACATGGTAAATATTTTTGCTTTGTCAACTCGTGTGACCTCGGTTTCTGAACGCATGCATGTAGATAACACGTGAACTTGAACGCAGAGAAATAGAACCGTGGTTGTTATATTTTTGAAAACAGAATTATGGATGTAATTTTATTTTTTCAGAATCAGAAAAAAAGTTCAGTAAATGACACTCACATGACAATTTTTTATATAGTGTCGCCAAATTTTAATATTAGAAATATAACAAAAGAATTATAAATAGAAAGAAAGAGTGCTGAGGAAGCTCGAAAAATAGAGAAGCACGTAGTTGAAAACTTTGGTTTTTTTAAAGCACGGAATTGCCAACTCCGTGAATTTCAAAATTAAAAGTACGAAGTTGGCAACTCCGTGCTTTCAATTTAATTGTTTGCTTCTGACGTGTTATGTAGTGTGATGTAGGTCGAATCTTTTAATATTTTTATATTAATAAAAAATATAAATATTTTAATTGGGTTGGGTTATATTCATGTAATTTTTGTAACAACTTCAGTTGCGTTGGTCAGGACTGTAGTTAGTATTTTTTTATCGTCGCAAACCATCGAGCTATAAATATTCAAATCTACTTCCATCGCGTCGAGTCTAATTTGTGATCGGATAAATGAGCGATTCAAAATTTAATCCGATGCAAACTCTTGATAAAAAATTACTAATTAAGACATAAGTTGAAGATGGTGTCAAATTTGAGATGAACATTCTTTCGACCGCAAATGAGATTCAATGTGATAAAAGTAGACTCAAATATTTATAGCTCGATGACTTGCGATGATAAAAAAAACTAATTATAGTCCCAACGAGCGTAGACGAAGTTGCTACAAAAAATATTAAGTATGGTTAGCATTTTTTTCTAATTTTTTGGTTTGCAACTTCGCTACTGTAATTAGTTTTTTTATCGTCATAAGCCATTACGTTATAGCTATCCGAGTCTACTTCCATCGCGTAGAGTCTGATTTGCCGAAAGAATGTGCATCTCAAATTTGACACAATCTTCAACTTATGTCTTAATTAGTAATTTTTTTATCAAGAGTTTGCGTTAGATTAAATTTTGAATTGCTCGTTTATCCGATCACAAATCAGACTCGACGCGATAAAAGTAGACTCGAATATGTATAGTTCGATGATTTGCGACGATAAAAAAACACTAATTACAGTCTCGACGAACGCGACTGAAGTTGTTACAAAAAATACCTAAATATAATCTAGCTCAATTAAATTATTTATATTTTTTTTGAACAAAACTAAATTGAAAGCACAGAGTTGTCAACTCCGTGCTTTTGATTTCGGAATGCACAAAGTTCACAAATTTGATTTCGAACGTATCCGTCACTTTTTCTTTCTATTTGTAATTCATTTATTATATTTGTAATATTAAAAAAATCGGTAGTTGTCGGGCACTGCAACTACTCGTGTTAGTCGTTTTCTGATTGTCAGAGGATCTTCGTTTCTGCATTTATTTCTTTATTACGTTAATAATTAGAAGTTCGCACTATCTCAAAACAAACAAACAAATAAATAAGTAAATAATAAACAAAGGCACTTTGCATTTAATTATAATTTTTGTAGTTTCTATAATCTGTAACTTTTCAACGTGATTTTCAGACATAATTTCTAATATTCACTTATAGGAATGAAAATTGATCGTATTAATTAGAAAAATTAATTTGATCTTTCAAACTGACTTTTGGATTTAAATATTTTTAAATTAGACATTTTCGCCTCGCGACATACAATTACAGTTATCACAACAGATTTATATACGATCATTTCACAATAAAAATATGCTCTCAACAAGCCCAAATATTTTTAAATATTGTCAATAATATTCAAAACTAAATATTTAGGAAAGAAAAAGGAAAATTTTCGAATCTACTTCTGCCACCTGCTCTCTTAGAAGCAAATTTCTCTCCATTTTTTTTTTAAAGTATATAATTCTTAGGACCACACATGACACCTATGACTCTAGAGCTAGTCACGGGTGCCACCTGCGGTCCTCGATTTTTTAAAAAAAAGTTCGAAGAGGAAATTTGGTTCTAGGATGTGACACCTGTGATCGAAGTAGATTTAAATTTTTTTCCTAATTTTTTAATTTTGAATATTATTAATAATATTTTGCTTCAAAAAGAATATTATTAATAATATTTAAAAAAAATCAACTCAACAAGTAATAAAAAGTTACACAAGTTTATTACCTTCATATAGTGATAAAAAGTTTCAAATAAAGTTTATTACCTTCACATTAGGTACATTATTTTTGCACTTATCATCTATTTATATAAACAACACATCGCTTATTCAATGTTGTTGTCAAAATTCACTAATTAAAAATCATTTAGTCTACAAAATAGTTGTTGAAAAGTAACGATCAAATGACCGTAAAATTAAAAGGCCCGAATGACTGTTGGGCATATACTAGATGTTAGAATTGATTTCTATATAAGTTTGAGAATTAATTTGTAATACAACAACAAGCAATACAATGTAATATTAGTCTTCTCATTATCTTCTCAAATTATAATTCTCAACATGGTATCAGTTGTTGCTCGATCCAGAAAAGCTTTCGCAAAATCAATGGCTAAGGCCTCTTCTTTCAAAATCACTGCTGTCCAAGTCAAAGAGAGAGAAAAACTCACTTGGGCACAAGTGATAACTCTGTTCGGCAACAAAGCCAACGATAAAAGTCTTGCTTGTGAAAATGGTTCAATTCTTAACAACAGTCTTCAAGATCAACCTCCCGTTATAAAAATCTTGAACCTTAATGATGGCGAGAAGAAAAAAAGGAAAGAAGGCCAGGCGTCCACTCGGTGAAATCATTGCAAACAACGAGGTCACACGAGGGTCAGTTGTTGGGTTCTCAATTCTTATCTTCGGTCATTTCAAAGAAGGGAAGATAAAAAAAGGGAAGGCGGAGGCATTGCTAAGAGGGATCAAAAAAAAGGGGAGAAAAACGATGCTCGAACCGATTCGATCGACTGGATCAATGAAACTCTCTCCGTGATGGGTTATAAAGGTCCAAATTTAATACACTCTATTGGGCTGGATAAAATTCATAATTGTCATGATTCATTATCCAATATAACAACTAAAAAATCTGAAAAATATTAAAGACTCCTATAAATGCACTAAATTAGGAGTCAAAATGACAAATTTCACCAAAAAATATGATGATAGTAAATGAATTCTAGATTCAGGTGCAATCGATCATATGACGATAGTAAAAACTTGTTAGATAATTATAAATCATTACTTGATAACCAATTTGTAATCGTAGCTAATGGTGAGGAAATGAAAATTAAAGGAATCAGTGAAATTGAACTATTTTCAAAGAAAATAAAAAATGTTTTGTATGTAGAAAATTATTCTTGCAACCTCTTGTCCATATGAAAAATCACAAGAGAATTAGATCATGAAATTATTTTTTCATCTAAAAATGTGTGTTTTCAAGAATTGATAACCAAACAAATTATTGGTGAAGGTTCTTTTGAAAACGGTCTTTATGTTTTTAATTGTCAAAAATTAAATTTTCACATTAAAAAGACGATTTAAGCAAGTTATGGCATAGAAGAATTGAACACCCATCTAATAATGTTCTTCAAAAGTTATTTCCCACTCTAAATTATGAATCAAACTCATGTGATGCATGCATTTTTTCTAAACAAACAAGATTACCATTTCTCTCATCAACAACACAATCAAAAGAACTATTTGAACTTGTTCATTCCGATGTTTGGGGACCGGCACCCTTAACTTCATATAATGAATTTAATTATTTTGTTTTATTTATAGATGCTTTTTCAAAAACTACTTGCATGTATTTGTTAAAATCGAAATCTGAAGTTTTTTTTTCGAAATTTCAAGAATTTTGGAACGAAGTTGAAAATCAATATAACACAAAAATTAATATTTTTAGATTCGATAATGGTACGAAATATATTTATAATAATTTCACCGAATTTCTAAAACAAAAAGGAATTATTCATCAAACCACATGTGTTTATACTACTCAACAAAATGAAATTTCCGAAAGAAAAAATAGACACATATTAGAAGTAGATCTCTTTTATTTAATAATAATGTTTCAAAATGAGTTTGGTCGGAAGCGGTTCTTACCGCTACATACTTAATAAATTGACTACCTAGCTCGATTCTTAATTACCAAAGTCCCTTGAAAATTTTGGGTGCGCTTGTTTTGTTCACATACAAAAAATTGATAAATTGGATAAAACTGCGATAAAAGCAATCTTTCTTGGATATTCTTCAACAAAGAAATGTTATAAATATTATGACACTATTAATTATAAATTCTATGTTTCTAGAGATGTAACATTTCTATAAAATGAACCTTTTTATAAAGAGTCCGGTTCTAACAATGGAGACACCAATAAATCAGACCATATTTTTTCTATGATTCCTATTGTACAAGAATTAGATATATCAAGAAGAGTTGAAGAACAAAATGAGAATGTGCAAGAGGAAGATGAGAATCAAGATGAAGAAGATACAAGTGAGGGGGAGCATGACAACACATCTCAAATCTCTCTTGAAACCGAAGAAGGAGGGGAGGAAGAAAATAACGGTGTTGGAGGAGAAGTCTCATTGAGAAGATCAACTCGTCCATCAAAGCCGTCTACAAGGTTACGAGATTTCGTAGCCTACAAGGTTCAATATTCCATCCAAAATTATGTTTCATATGATAAAATAAACAATAGCCATCACACTTTTTTAAGTGCAATATCCAAAAATGAAGAACCAAATTTTTTTAATGAGGCAATAAAAGATTCTAAGTGGTGCAAGGCCATGAAAGAAGAGTTATGTGTCTTAGAAAAAATGATACTTGAACAATTGTTCAATTGCCCAAGGGAAAAAAAACCGTTGGTTGCAAATGAATTTATAAAATAAATACAATAGTGATGGTACCATTGAATGGTATAAGACAAGATTAGTTGCCAAAGGTTATACACAAACATACGGTATTGATTACCAAAAAAATCTTTGCACCGGTTGCAAAAATGAATACCATACGGATTCTATTATCCGTACTAATAAATAATGGTTGGAACTTAAACCAAATGGATGTGAGGAATGTCTTTCTTCAAGGAACACTTGAGGAAGAGGTATATATGTCTCTTTCACTTAGTCACAAAAAAGAAAACAATACTAACCTAGTATGTAGGTTAAAGAAGACTATTTATGGTCTTAAGCAATTTCCAAGAGCATGATATAGCAAGCTATCTCATTTTTTAATTAATCATGGGTTTAAAGTAAGCCAATCCGATACATCACTATTTTCAAAGCATGAAAATAATGATACAACCGTGATTTTTGTATATGTTGATGACATAATTGTTACCGGGAACAATAATAACAAAATTTGTGATATAAAGAAAACCTTGAAAGAAAATTTTGAAATAAAAGACCTTGGTAGATTAAAATATTTTTTTGGAATTGAAATAGCTCACTCCACTAAAGGCCTATTTATTTCACAAAGAAAATACACTTTAGACTTGTTAAAAGAAACGGAAAAATTAGAAGTTAAACCGATTTTTACCCCTATTGATAGGAATAATTGTGAATTAGATTCGGAGGATGGTGAACCGTTAGATGATATTATCCAATACCAAAGACTTGTAGGTAAATTAATTTACCTAACGGTTACAAGACCCGATATATCGTATGCCGTAGGCCAAGTAAGCAAATTCATGCATGTACCAAGAAAACCACACCTTGATGCAATTGATATAATATTGAGGTATTTAAAAAATCACCCGAAAATGATATATGAATGAAAAATAATAATTCTAATGAAGTATGTGGCTATTTCGATGCAGATTGGGTCGGGAGCTTTGATAGAAAATCAACAACCGGCTATTGTACATTTGTAGGCGGAAACATAGTCACATGAAAAAGCAAGAAACAAAATGTTGTGGCATGATCAAACGCGAAAGCGGAGTATCGAGCCATGCCATCCACCGCAAGTGAGCTCACTTGGATCAAACAATTGCATGGAGAATTAAAATTTCCAATTAAGAGTCCAATGAAGATGTATTGTGATAACAATGCAACAAGACACATCGCTTCAAATGCGATCTTTCATGAACGAACAAAGCATATTGAAGTCGATTGTCATTTTATTAGAGAAAAGGTTCAAACCAAAGAGTTCGAGACTCCATACATGAAGAGTCAAGAACAGTTAGCCGATATTTTCACAAAATGCCCCATACCAAAAATATTTGAAGACATAACTAGCAAGTTAGAATTATACGATATCTACGATTCTCACTTGAGGGGAGTGTTAAAAAGTAACGGTCAAATGACCGTTAGAATTAAAAGGCCCAAATGACCATTGGGCATATACTAGCTGTTAGAATTAATATTTATATAAATTTGAGAGTTCATTTGTAATACAACAACAAGCAATACAATGCAATATTACTCTTCTCATTCTCTTCTCAAATTATAATTCTCAACCATAGTTTAATATATTATGTACATGCTTCAACAACAAACTATTTTCGACGATTATTGCAAAATCATAAAGTTCATTTTTATAATTGGGGTGTGCTCCAATAATTTCACTAAAAGCAAAATATTAATATTAAACCAATCTCAAAGTTATCAATGTGGTTATATGGCTTATGGAAGAGTATCCTCTACTGCGCAACACGTTTGGGCGGTTTAGATCGTCTGTGCAGCACTCATCGACCGCCTACAATGAAAATCAGAGAATCTACTTTTATATAGTCTGAGTTGCACGAATGTTGACACAAATAAAAGATCCAAATCTGTTGCACTGGATGTGCGGCGCAACAGAAAATCTCATCCCATGGCTTATGAGTGGTGAAACAGTTCACAGCACATACGGATACTTTTGAACCGCAACAGCGAATCAATGCAAATCCAAATATGAGTAGACAGGATAAGTATGTGGCCGGTTACGTGTCTCCAGGTTTGCACATGTCGCGGCCAAACCAAGTGTCGATACATGATTTTGTTTGTATTCTAGTTAAGCTCGGTGACTGTGATTTCAAAATTTCATTCTAAATATAAATCAATGATCTCAATTATTGGTGCTTTTTGCATCTGTAGCTGACATTTACTAAAGTAGCATGAGGATGTGGATGTGGGCCTACAATTTCTGAGCAGCCGCAGCAACAGCTATAAATTTGCACCCAAAGAGCATCTAAAATTGTGTATCTAAGTTTTTGTCTTTATTTTTTGAGGTATCCCAATTCAACTCGAATTTGCACCAACAAATTATTGCGAGTATATCTGCTTGTTATCTCAGGCTGGAGGCCTCTCTCTCTCCCTCTTTTAATTCTTGACAGAAGCTGTCAACTAAAAGGTCTCTCTCTCTCTCTTTTCTGTTTCCTTTTTCTCTCGCCTTGGTTAGGTAGGGGACAAGAAAAAGATTCCTAACGATTATCTTGATTGAGAAGAATCAAATGTCTATTTATTTTTGTGCCTCATCATGTTCATTCACTTAAAAAATTAATTAATTAATTTTTTAAGACTTTAAATATCAAAACTAATAGATTGAATATTTCATATATGTCATAATACATGTGTATAAAAAATATTATAACATTTTAGTTTAATTTCATTGGTCATCTAGAGCTAACAAAATCAACGGTTCAAAATTATTGGATTTGAACCGTTGATTTTGTTAGCTCTAGATGACCAATGAAATTAAACTAAAATGTTACAATATTTTTTATACACATGTACTATGACATATATGAAATATTCAATCAATTAGTTTTGATATTTAAAGTCTTAAAAAATTAATTAATTAATTTTTTAAGTTAATGGACATGATGAGACACAAAAAAAGTAGGCATTGGAACCCTCCTCATCTTGATTATGTCTGTTGTTACACTATCCGAAAATTTTAATAATAAACAAAATAAAATAGAAAAAAATTAAAATAGGAAACTTTTTTTTTACCAAAGTGAGAAAACCGGATCTAAGATTTCGGTTCCATACTTATTTCCCAGCGACTCACCTCTCAACCAATTTTTTAATAATAAAAATATTAATATTTTAATTGATGAGTTGGATTATATTTAGGTAAGTTTTTGTAACTAATTCGACTGCGTTTGTCGAGACTATGACTAAATTTTTTTTTAACGTCGCAAATCATCTAGCTGTAGATAACTGAGAATACTTCCACCACGTTGAGTCCGATTTACGATCGGAGGAACGTGCAACTCAATTTTTGCTCCATCTTGAACTTATACCTTAATTAGTATTTTTATCATGAGTTTGCATCGGATTCAATTTTGAATTGCTCATTTCTCCGATCGCAAAACATACTCAACGTGGTGGAAGTAGACTCGAATATCTACAATTCGATGGCTTGCGACGATAAAAAAGAATTAATTATGATCCCGAAGAGCGTAGTCGAAGTTTATAGAAAAATATGTTAATCATACTTAATATTTTTTTTGTAACAAGTTCAGCTGCACTCGTTGGGATCGTAATTAGTCTTTTTTTTATTGTCGCAAGACATCAAGCTGTAGATATTCGAGTCTACTTTCATCACGTCGAGTCTGTTTTGCGATCGGAGAAATGAGCAATTCAAAATTGAATCCGATGCAAACTCATGATAAAAATACTAATTAAGGTATAAGTTCAAGATGGAGCAAAAATTGAGTTGCACGTTCCTCTGATCGTAAATCGGACTCAACGTGGTGGAAGTATTCTCAGTTATCTACAGCTCGATGATTTGCGACTTTAAAAAAATTTAGTCATAGTCTCGACAAACGCAGTCGAATTCGTTACAAAAACTTATCTAAATATAATCCAACTCATCAATTAAATATTAATATTTTATTATTAAAAAATTGGCTGAGAGGTGAGTCGCTGGGAAAATAAGTATGGAACCGGAATCTTAGATTCCGGTTGGGAATTGAAATCTTAGATTCCGGTTTTCTTACTTTGGTAAAAAAAAATTTTCCTATTATAATCTTTTTCTATTTTATTTTGTTTATTATTAAAATTTTCGACAGTATTGCAGTAGTAGCCAACAGCAGCAGTGTATTTCTCTCTAAAAAAAGAAAAGGAAAAAGTAGTGCTTATGTGACTTAATTGGTACGTCATTGTTTTTTGATAAAGAAAATGAGACGGTGCTTATATGACTTAATTGGTACGTCATTGTTTTTTTATAAAGAAAATGAAACAGGTTGATTTGTCACTGTTTAACAACAAAAAAGAAATTTAATTAAATGGTCACTCATATTTTCCAATTTAATCCGGTGCACGTCTCTCATTCTTATCTCTTAATAATAACAAAAATCTCTCGCTTTCTCACACGATAATTTATGGGTTATCTATGGTGGTCTTTATGTAAATTTTGTTATGATGCTCTTCTCTATCATTAGATGTTTGATCTTGTTATTTGAAATGAAACACCTACATGGGTACAGATTTTAAAATTTAGAAAATAAACCTGGTGGAAAATTGTAATTAATAGTCACTAAAATCTATATCACCACATGTTTAAACCAAGTATATATGATTTTCAAAATGAGGAACCTTGTACTAATCAGTATTAGTAAAGAACAAACCTTGCATACTTTAAATATAAAAAGAGTACTTACAAATTTATATTTAAAAATATTATCATTATAATATTAAGAATGAGGCCATATATTTCACAAAGCACCACGTACGGACGTACCCGGTACTTCACATCGGTATCTTCAATTTAAAGTTCAAACGATAAATCCAAATAGTTAAACACGATCTTCATATTAGAATCTCCTTGGAACTGAATTTCATATTTTTTTTAAAAAAAATTACTTTTAAAGGGGTTATAAAAATGTAATATCTAACGGTTTTTGGACCATTTAATATGAATGAATTTACACCTCTCTAAAAAATAGTAATTTTTTTAAAAAAAATGTGAAATTCCTTCTCTAAGAAAATTTAATATGGAGATCATGTTCAAATGTTGGATCGATAGTTTGGATTTTGATTTAAAGTGAACACTTTTCCAATTTGATATGGTCATTTTTGTAAATTCATTCATATTAAAAAATGTAAATTCATTCATATTAAATGGTCCAAAAATGAACACTTTTCCAATTTGAATAGAAAAACAGAGTTTAAATTTTGATTTAAAGTGAACTATGTTCTGAGTTTGAATTTAAAAATGTACTTTTATTAAATTTGATAAAACAAAAACATGAAATTTATAAACTTGCGAATGATAATGTAAAGTTGATATAACTTTAATTTTTTTTATTAATTGTCCGTAGACTTATAACACACACTCACAAAAAATCAAAAATCAAACTTAAAAAACCACCTTTAAATAGTTCTTGTCGGAGCTTGAATCTCAAACATCCCTCATAAAAATCTTGTGTCTTACCACTACATCTCATTTCTGGGTCAATACGAAGGAAAAATATCAGTTTCTTCTTTTGTTGGCGGAGGCCATTTTTGTGTGTGTGTGTTTTTATCTTAGGATAGTGCTGGTGGTGTATATACGAAAATTCGGTACAAGAAATTCTTGGTATCCTACATTCAATGATGTTCATGAGTTCTATTGGGTTGTTAATTATTTCTATTTTATAACCCTGATCCAATTCTCCATTAAATAAGGGTATCTTGGATAAGGGTGTGTTGGGTACAAAGAAAAGTTTTAAATAATAAGGATTGAAGTTATTAGCAATCCAGCACTTAATTACATTGTCCACCCATGAATAGAGACATATTAGGTATATGTAGAGGTGGCAATCGGACGGGTCGGGTGGGTTCGGATTCGGGTTCGGGTCGGGTCAAGTCGGGTCAAGTCGGGTCAATTTGATTTCAAGAGATTATCGGATCACGAGTTTGATCAGGTCAGACCAGGTCGAGTCTCGGGTCATCATGCGTTGACATTTGTCGGATTTTGGGTCTTTCGGGTTCGAGTCGGATTGAATTTCAATTATCTAGTTTTAGGTATTTATCGGGTTTCGGGTTCGGATCGGATCGGATTTTGAGTTCTCTTATTTCATGTCATCTTGATTTTCAAATTATTTAATTATTCAAATTTGATAAGTTTATGTAATGCAACACATTCATATCTATATTATACCTCTAGATTACTAATTGCGCCTAAAATCAAGACTAAAACTTTCAAGTGTTGCCAACAGTCTACTTTAGTTGTATTTAGTCATCTTTTGTTAGATTTGATTGATGTCTTGGTTTGTTTTTCATGCTACAGAAAAAACAAAGCATTTAAGCCACTTGAAACAAGAAAAGTGCGACCTAGACTGTTCATAAACTCCAAGAAATGAAGCAGCAAGCCTTTGTTTTTAATTTTGTATGCATCAGAGCTCGAACTCATATTCATCGATGTATGATTCATCTGCATCGAATGTACGATCAATATTCTCAAAAAACCGCATGCATCCATGCACTACCCGTATTCATCGATGTCAAAAATAGAAATAAAATAGTTAGAGATTCGAATAAATGCAAACTTTTAGTTAAAAATCTTCTTTGAACTGTTCACAATCAGAATTTAAAAAAATATATAAACACCTTATGTACAGAAATCGTGAGTTTCTCATTTTTCTTTGCATGCTTCTCTGATTTCTGTTTCTGTTTTGTACCAGAAAAATTATGAACTTTGAAAATTCATCAAAAAATAGATCTTAAACTCAAATAAACTCAAACTTTAAATAAAAATCCTCTATAGACATGTGAATAAACCTTTCATAACCTTGGATCTGACATTTGTGCGAATATAAACTTATTTTTCCGTTTTATTTCGAAATCCCCCTTTTTTTGTTTTTCTGTTTTGGGACAGATCTGGGATCAAATTTTGAAAAATCATAAAAATAGAATAAGAAGTCCAAATTGCACAAAATTACATATCGAAATCATCCTCAAAAAGTGTACTATACATCAGTAAGCTTAGATCTATCTTTTGATGTACATATGAACTGGTAATTTGGTTTTATTTCAAATCGTTCCATTTCCCTTTTTGTTTCTGTGACAGATTGTTGTACCAACTTCAAAAAATCATAAAAGATAGCATAAAGATCAAACTGAACAAAAGTATACATCAAAATCATCCCTAAAAAGTGTACTATACATCTACACATTCAAACCTGATCTTTCATGTACATAAAAAGTCCCATTTCTATTTTATTTCGAACCAGCCCTTTTGCTATTTTCTGTTTCGGAACAAATCTGAGACCAGACTTTAGAAATCATAAAATTGGAATAAAAGTTCAAATTGTACAAAATTATATATCAAAATCATCCTCAGGAAATGTACTATCTGTTTATGTGCTTGGATGTAGATTTTGAACTCAAAGAGGCATCGATAAAGGACAATCATTGCCTCAGCCTCAAAGGAGATTGAGCTGAAACCAATTTGACTCTTGTTTGAACATGAATTGACCAAAAAGTTTGAAATACAACTAAAACACACCAGATAAACTGAAAATAGATTTTAAGAAAGCCTCATTGAATTAAATCAAGATAAAAACATGAATAAGAATGTAAAAATAATGTAAACTCAAACCGGTTTAGGACCTTTCTCACGGCCAAATAAAACTCTAACTATCAATTTGGTTTTGCAAAAACAAGTTTAAATCATCTAAACATCATCAAACACAAAGAAATCTGTGACAAACCAAATTGAAATTGAAGAGAAATCTTTGAAACTCATGCCCGATTTGGCAGCCCTTATTACCATATAAGTTATGAAATTTGTTAAAATAAGATGAAATTGATGCTTGAGATTTACATTTCAGGTTCAAGTGATGCAAAAAAGATCAAGAATCGATGCAAAACAGATCAAGAATTAGATAAGAAATCGAGAAAAGGCATAATTGCATATAAATGTCCATGCACATATTAACGATTTTATTTATGAGAAAAGTGAGTGAGTGAGTAGTTATTGCTCAAGAGTCATTACATGTCATTCACTTTTGTCTCCATAAATGATCGCCTCTCGTAGGCTTGAACTCATCATGAGTCCAACTGTACTCATCCTTATTTGGGCCTCGTCCAAATTGATCCAGTTCAAATATAATTAATCATGCCTCGCATAATTAAATGATGTATGCTTCAACTTGTCAAATAGAACGATCCAGTATGATCTATGTCATGATCAGTAATAAATTAATAAACATTAATTTAAATCATAATTGGCATCTAGCAATGCATTATGATCACCCGATCAAACACAAACAAAATCGTGATCCTTTGTTCTTTCATATTAATTCCTTTGTCACGTAATATTCATTGATTAATGTCAAATGTAGGAATATGACATCCTTGACCATTAATCATTTTCTTGATCCTCAATGCATAATTATTATTTGTATCATCACATGATCACAAATGCATGCATAATAATTATCACTGCATCAAAAAACCCAGAGATATCACTAATATCATATGAAATCAAATGGACAAATATATCCTATTGATTATCCATAACTTCTAGCATAATTCACATATATACGGAAATTATCTTTATAGCCCTCGATTAAAACAACATTTGATAATCGCACAAAATATACATTAATTATCTAGAATTATGATATCTCATATAATAGAATCAATACTAATTTTTTACTTTGCTGATGACACAAACACAATCTCTACAACAAGTCAAGGTGGGTCATGTCCAATATCACGTATCCCGTACATGTATATTTATGAGATTAAACATATACCTCGTATTAGTGATCTGTAAAACATGATCACACATTAATCCACATATTAGTCTATATATATAATTATTCAGTATTCCATGCTAATGATATTAGACTATGAAAAATTTAGAGTTTTCATAACCAATCACAGAGTTTCACAATTCGAGTCCTCAACTCAAATGATCCATGAAATATCCAAAACTCAAGGAACAAAAATGATATAAATCATCAAATGCATAAAACTAAACAAGAGTACCATCACAAATGATTGGTCCTCTATGTCACTATACTAACATAATAGCCCATATAAATTAGTCTGGTTTAAAGGGTTACAACCTAATTTGGTGGTCGTGTCTGACGTTTTGACGCTTTATCGCTTTATTGCCTTGTTATTTTTGTCATTCAGTATGTTTGATTTGATTTATTATCACTTGAGAGATATGGGTGAACAGATCTCTAGCAAAGTCTCCAGATCATGTCGGTCACCCTTTTCGCGCTCCCCCTCCGACCCTTTCCTTTTGGTGTTGAGGAGGCATCCTTTTGAAAAAAGAGGACAGGTCATCCCGAACAAGCGTAATTTCTCTTGTGACTTGGGTGTACGCAATTGTTCAGAGTTTTGTTTATTTTGACCAATGAGGTTTCGAGTTTTTAAGTCCTGATCAGACATAAGCCCCTGCTATTATTTACATGAATCATTATTTTAATCTTAAACACCAATGATTCTCAAGTGATGGGAGATATACTAAATGACACTAGGTGATTTTCTAAAGCGATTTGATTTGAAAGCGCAATTCATTTTAAACCCTTTATGGTAATCATTTTTAAGAATATTACTAACTGTGATTTGTGTTGCGTTGCTTCGATGTTTTATTTATATAATCTTTGGATATATTTTTAATCTTATGTGTATTTTCAAGGTTTATTTATTTTAGAAACAAAAGTACCATCTATTTGGAATTGATTTTGAATTTTATGGATGCAAATCGGATTTTAAGTGACTGACATGGATGTTTGAACTTGAATTTAGATTTGACATGTTGAAAGAAGCATTCTTGCTTTTTAAACTTCGAATTTGGACAAACGAAATTATTTACATAATACTAATTAGTAACACTGCATTTATACTAATCTTTTTCCCCTATAATCGTCTGAACAGGAAAGTTCAATAACAATATCAAAATTATATATAGCACACCACTAGCACAACCATGGGTATTGTTTGTCCATGTCATGTAGTCGTATTGATTTTGAGAGGAGTTTTGGAAGCCAAAGAGGAAACAAAAATAGAGAAAAACAGAAGAGAGAAGAATAATCAGAATGCTTGTGTGAATATCAAATTATTTTTCTAATATATAAATTCCAATTCATCTCAAGCATTACAAAGAGAACCTCGGTGCTGTTGTAAGAACGCATTATTAACTAGACACTCAACATATACAAGACATCAGAGACTTCGTAGTCGTATATTTGTTTCAGCCATTAGTCTTGAAGGCCTCCATGACATCCACTCTCTTTGCTGACAGATCCGTATAAATTCTGAGAAAATCCTTGAAAACGAAAGATTTGTAAAGGGGAGGGTTCTCTTCATTAACCAATTCTTCTGCTGGGCTAATAAAGCTCTCCATTGCAGGCATTATAAACACAGCAACAGACGTCCTTGCTGCACCCACATTTGTAATGGCTCGATGCTCCACGCTTTTCAGTATACCATTTGTTATTATCTGATAAACCAATCATAATGGGTATAAGGCTGAGTAATAATAGAGTATGAAAAAATTGTATAAATGCATAAAAATATGGCTCAGTTGCAGTCAAGGACAATTTTTTTATCCAGTTCATAGAGTTTGGTCCTTCCGGAAGCTATATGATCCTAAAACATGAGCATCAGATGCAAGGAGAATGTGTCTCATAGTCATAGGTGTCATCAAACTTGTACCATTTGGTAAGTACAGCCTGCAGCAGCAATTTTTTTGTCATGCTATCAACTCTGTTGTATGCTGCTATACCCATCTCTCCAGGGGCGGGTGCATGTGTGATGTGTTGCCAGGGGGGTAGCCGCCCCTTGGAAAAAGAATTTACAAAATAATTTTATATATTTATATGATTTGTCAAACTTTTTTGTAAAATAACCATGTATATTTAAAGATCTGCCTCACTTTGCTCCCTTGGAAAAAAATTATAAATCTTGCCCCCGGCGGAAATACTGAATCCGCCCTTGCTTCTCTCACTGGTATGATTTTATTTATAAATCGGGAGTTCAACAGAAGGGAAGTGCTTTTTCTTTCATTATAAGTTTATAACTACCAGTATACTGAAGCTAGGAGCGGATTCCGAATTTTCGTGAGGGTGGGTCAAGATTTAGGATTTCCATCACAGGAGGGCAAACTTTGAGTCATATGTCTATTTTTTTAATTTTATCGCTGAAATCATAGTTTTAGAAGTGTATTTTTTAGAAAAATTATTAGAATGAAGCCTATTTTTAAAATTCTTTTAAATTATAAGCATATTTTCAGACGTATAAAACAATTTTAGAATGAAGCATATTCCCAAACTCCACCTATGTTTTACGTAGACGGTCCCAAATCTGGAAAGGAGGAGGGTTGTGATAGACTTGGCAAACCAACGTAAAAATTCAGCCAATCTTATGGAGATGAAAACCGATATGGACTTCATTTCTAGCCTACCCCAACTTGTTTGGGACAAAAGGCTATGTTGTTGTTGTTGTTGGTGGTGGTGTTGTTGTTGTTCTGATAAATATATAAATCAAAGGTATATTTTCAAAAATAATTTTTCAGGATAGGTCGCTTGACCCACCCAGGCTCCATGTAGATCCACCACTGACTGAAACTATAATGATTAAAGTGAACGACACAGATAATATTTCTGTGCTTTATCAGAATTCCCTTCTATTTCTTCATATGGCAGGGTATTAATAGTGTCTAGTGGGGTACATTTTCGGGGTTGGCAGAAAGGAATTATATTCAAATATGGTTTTGGCAGGGGACTAATGCACTAGTTGTAGACCATGTCCCTCTCTTTATCATAATGATTTTTGGCCTGTTTAGGCGACCAGTAACTGATACTGATAGATCAGCTCTAACTGATACCATTAGAATGCAGGTGGTAGGAGTTTAAGCTTACATGTAATGGGGGGATGTGAAAGCTGATAGATGCATAACAATTGATATATTAACAAATTAATACTGACCTCTAACTGGTGCCCAAAATTTATAACAAAGGCATTTTGGATTGGCTTTACCCGGACCCATTTGTCCTCGTGCATGACTTGCAGACCACTAATACCTCCCTGGAGCAGTAGGGTTATCAAGTTGCGGTCACAGTGTGCGGGCAAGCCTAGCGTCAGATCTGGTTCTGGGCATGGCGGGTAGTAATTTGCATTTATCAGAACCTGACCTGAACTTACGTCGCCTTCAAAGTACCCTTCTTTGAGACCCAATCCTTCACAGATCAGGCTCAGAAGCATCATCGTCACCTCTCTGGCCTCAACTATGAACTTCGCAAGAACCTCCCTGTTAATTTGCAAAAGTTTACAGTTGTCAAAAGAACTGAAACTTAAAATATTTTATGCGGCTGAAAATCATAAATTCTTTTAAAGAGCTTTGAGATAGGGCTATTCTAATACGCAGTTGTTCTAACTTCCTCAAGACACGAACCCAAACTATTCCTTTGTGTCTATCATTTGAAGGAAATACATAGGGTATTTTTTTGGTATATTTCTGTTCAGCCTTATGAATAATGTATTCTGATTCTGTTGAACTAAACATGAAACTGGCCAAACAAAATAAATAGTAAAACCAGTAACAATAAGGCAAATAGTCATGTCATACCTAAGTTTTGTCGGTTTATCAGGCCACTCGTTTATGGTTTCTGGTACAGGATAGCAGGCTAGCTTAAGGCAATCGCGCCAATACCTGGGCCCTTCTTTACCATAAATGGTACTAGAGAAAAGGCGGTTGGTCTTGGATGTATCTTCCGAGTAATATGCTGCTTTGTCCTCCTTCGGAAGTTCAAAGAATACCTCTGTGACTGCCATCATATCTGCCATCAATTGCTCTGACACACCATGGTTAAGCACCTAAGATAAAATACACATTATATTTCTGAAATAGACTAAGGTGAAAATAAATTTTACAACAAGCTAGATATTGAACATTTTGGATGCTTGATGTCGTACCAGGTCAGGTACGGTATGTACACCTGTACAGTAGGTTTAGTAACAGGTCAAGTGCAGTATATGCCTGTACAGTGGTTTTGGTACCAGGTCAGGTACATTGATGGTAATTACCTGCATACAGTACACACAGATCGACCAGTTACAAAGTAATACATATTATATAATTACTTGCTTAATATCAGTCCAGTGTGGCAATACAAGAGAATCAAAAGACGCACATGTTAAATAGAAGGGAATAACAGAGAAGAGGAAGTGTGTATCAACTGACCTGAAAGAAACCAAACTCTTTGCCAGCGCGAAGCACTTCTCGAACGAGCTGATCACGATCCTCCACGTGGCAGTGAGGCCCACCTCTCAGGTCGATCAGTGGCAAGCTCACCGTGGAATCCAATTCTCTGGGCACGCGTTTCTCGGGCGGGAGAACGAATTGCTTAGGAACTGTTTGATGAAATTCCCCATTGGAGAGTAGGTTCTCCATTGATTCAATTTCGTGTAATTGTTCTTTCCCTTGAGAGATTTTGTAACAGAAGCAAAGAAAACAAGGGTTGAGTGAGTGATCGAGTATTGTCTACTTGAAAATACGAGATTCAAGTACATAGTGTTGACGACGCAATACTGTGTCGTTTTTCGTTTCGTTTTGAGATAAACTACGTACGCGAACACGAAATAAAATTTTCTTTTTAGTCACGAAACAAAACGAAATACTATAAACAAGAACAAACGGTTAACAAAATGACAATTTGCATTCCCTATAACAATTTGCTTTTGTTTTGTCGAGCTCTTGTTAGCCTTGAGATAGGAATTTTCCCTTGATTTGGCAATGTGAAGCATATTAAAATGGAAGGGGCCAGTGGCTTTGGCAATCTGAGTTATCGGATTCAAAATAAATTGTCGGATCGAAGAGAGAAGCTGAGAAGAGAGACTGAGGAGAAAGAGGCTCATTCCAATTATTTCGTACGAATTGGACGATTCAGAATGAAATAATACGATTCTGTTATTCTCTCGAAATAACAGAATGAAATAATACGATTCTGTTATTCTCTCGAAATAACAGAATGAAATAATACGATTCTGTTATTCTCTCGAAATAACAGCAGATTCGGACCTAGAGAGTAAACAATTCCTGAAGTAACCTACTATTGATAAAATCAACGGTTCAGTTAATTTCGAAATTTACGCCGCGTGAATACTCCTTTTAACAAAATTTGCTCGTACAGAGTAAAATATTGATATATATTTTATGTAGTACTCATTATTTAAAAAATATAAATGATATATTTTTGCTACAAATTAATATTTTTATTTTTTTGTAGCAACGTAGCATTTTTTATCGATAGCTTTTGTTTGTACAATTTTAACATTTTTTTGAAATAAAGTTAGGTAATTAGTCTCATGCATCTAACTTCTTTGTCTTGACCCATAATTTTAAAAAAGTCAAGTGAAAAGTAGTAAAAAATAGAAAGTTAATTAATTCGCACATTAAAAATTACATTCAATTTCTATTTTTGTCCGTCCAAATTTTTTTTTTTTTGATCAAAAGCTAACCCGAACTGGGTAGCCAGCTTTCATTTCTTTCCGAAAGCAATGTCTGTACAAAAATACAAAATTTATTACATGAGTATATCAGATATATACTCCTATATCTAAAATGTAAAGCATAAAAAGTTCTATCTAAGCTCAGATATGACTTGTTCTCTGTACTATATCATAAGCTCAGATAACTCCTCAAAACCTATAGTAGCTTTAACAGATGTAAGCGTTTCTACACCTATTTATTACAATCCTTTTAAGCACTATCATTTATTGACTAAGTCATATGGCCAAACCCCTCATGCTTGGTCCAACAGATCGATATCACTATCCATTCCGTCTAAACTCCCTGAGCTGCCACCATCAATTGGAGGGCCAGTCTGCACAATCTCCATGCTCCTTTGCAATGCTGCAGCAAACTGATAAGCTAAGAGCGTAGTGATACCTGTCCAAAGTTCAAAATTGTGAAGTATTTTGTTGTATACTGATAGCTTATGCGTAGTTTGAATATCACTGTTAAAAATTCTGTTATTTCTTTCCACCCAAATATTCCACACAAATGCAGCAAGGAGAGTTCCAAAGATTTGCATTTGATTTTTGTTAAGTAGCAGAATACTCTCCCACAATTTATGCACTGAGCTAATATCAACATAGCTTATGCCAATTATTTTTTGCAATATAGCCCAGAAATTTGCACTAATTGAACATTTATTAAATAAATGGTCTATTGACTCATCCATTCCACATAATATACAACAAGCATCCCCCTGCCAACCTCTCTTGATCAGATTATCTTTAGTGAGTATTGAATTATTAATTACAAGCAATAAAAATAATCTGCACTTAAGAGGACATTTTAGTAACCATACTGTTTTATTCATATTAGTTTGAATACCGCCATTGTTTAGAAATCTATATAATGATTCTACAGAATCAGAATAGACCCCATTTTGATTCCATAACCAAATAACAGAATCTTCCCTATTTGAAAATTGAATTTCATCTAAAATTGTAAAGATATGTCTTTTTTCCTCTCTCATTTTATTTGTTAACCCTCTTTTTAAAAATAATTGATATTTGCCTTTATTGAATACTTGAGCTATTGAGACATTATCCTTTTTAACTTTATTCAATAAATTGGGAAACTGAATGCATAATGCCCAATTTTCATGCCAATTGTCATACCAAAAACTAATGGTAGTTCCATCCCCTACCATTTTTTTAGAACCTAGATTAATAATTGAACTAATGCTTACTACATTGGACCAGAAATTTGAATAGTTAGCTTTATTGTTGTTTAAAGAGTATAAACCATATTTTGCCTTAATTATTTCTTTCCAAAGGGTTGTTTGATCTGAGTACATGTACTTCCAACCCCATTTAGCTATTAAAGCTAAGTTCATCTGTTGAAGATTTTTTATTCCCCAACCACCATACTCATTTTCTCTACAAATTCTATCACATGCCACTAAGCAATATCTTCTCTTTGTGCTATCCACTCCTGCCCAAAGGAATTTTTTCCTTATTTGGTCAATTTTTAAAATAACCCATTTTGGTACTTTAAACATGGCTATATAGTAAATTGGTATAGAAGATAACACTGAGTTTAATAAGATCAATCTACCTCCCATAGATAAGAGCTTACCTTGCCAAATTGGTAGTCTATTTTGAATTTTATCTATAAGCTTCTGCCAATCACCTCTACTAGGTTTTTTCCAATGCAAATGTAACCCTAAATACTTAATAGGAAATGAACTGACAGAACATCCTAATAATTCAGCATAAAAATTGGTCATTTGACTATCTAAATTCATTAAAATCAATGAAGATTTAGAAAAATTAATTTTTAAGCCAGATATTGATTCAAAAATCTTTAACAGCCATTTTGTTTTTTCTACCATTTCTTGATTAGCTTGAATGAAAATCAAGACATCATCTGCATACTGCAAATGAGTAACCTTCTTCCCAGTAGATAATGTAGGCCCTAACCCTATTATATGATTTTTATCTACACTCACTTGAAGCATTTTATTAAGACCATCAGCTACTAAAATAAACAGATATGGTGAGATAGGATCACCCTGCCTCAACCCTTGTTGAC
>CAXKVX010002423.1:0-49914 GCA_964058865.1 Eleocharis quinqueflora
TGCAAAGAGCACCTATAAAAAATGAGCGCAGAGGATACGGTTCCACCAAGTTTACGCTTTAAAATCTGTGGCCTAGAAATAGCACTTAAAAGACCCTTTAAACTTTAAAGCCCACCACAACTACACAATAATTATACGGTTGAATATACTTTGCGCTATTAAACAGGCCTGGCTAGAAGCATATATTTATTCTACAAAAGACATTTTAGCACGGCCTATATATATATTATAGTTTTCATAGCCTGATTAATGTAGTCCATTGTATTACAGCTGAAGTGTCAGTTAGATGTCAGTATTTTTTTTTACTGGTACTCACTGCATCGTGCCACCTCTTTTAATTGATAAGTGTTTGTTCTCAAATTTATGTATTCATATTTGATGTTGAAATTTTGAATTATGCACAAACATAACAATACTAAAAGTGCCCAAATAATTTATCCAATTTAGCAATGATATCAATGACAGGCCCAAATTGCAGTTTAAGAAAGCCGATCAAATAAAGGGCCAAAATTTGGTGGGTTTTTTTTAAAAAAAAAGGGCATTTATGTTCAGGAAAGAATGCTCTTTTGCGTGTTGTTATGTGAAATATATCACCAGTTCACGGCGCTGTGGCCTGTGGTTTAACATATATATTTAACGCAGCAACGTGGCTTAAAAATGTTCATATTTGCATGTTCCGTCGTAACTGGTAACATTTCATTGACCTTCAATTAATCAATTATAAGTTGTTTAGTCACTGGAAAGGCAAAGGCTACAGACAATATCGTGTTATAGGACGATTGATTTTTTCCCCAAGAAAAATCGAAGGTTCAATAGCTCAATTATACTTTTTCATGGATTAGTATTTGCGCTTTGCTATACTCAGATTTCAGTCTTTTTTCCTGATATAACATGCATCGACATTGTTAGAATCTCTCTCTTTTTTAGAACTTGGCAGCGCCTACTCAGAGGCGAATTTAGAATTTTCGTCAGGAGTTTAAGATTTACGATTTTTTCGGAGGTTCGATATGATGTTTATTTTGAAAAAAATATCTTATATAGTCATTTGTACAAAAATATTTCAAATGTATGGTCCTTTATGAAAAAAAATGGTTTTAAAAAAAAATTCAAGAAGATTCAGCTGCACCTCCTGAATGAATGTGACTCCGCCCCTACAGCTACCAAGGCTTTGATTAAAGAAATGTAGTGCAAATACATCAACATCTTGAAACCACTGTTAAAAGAAAGAAATTCCTCTGAAAAGCCCATCAAGCACGTATTACTTTCATTCCGGAGCGAGAATGGCTACCCTCAAGTTCTCGTGCAAACCAAGAACTCTTTTAACCTCAACATTGCACTATGTCCCCTCTTTTCTGTGTCCTAACAGAACTGCAACCATAGTGATGAATTCGGGGGCAGCTTTAGGATTTTCGTGTGGGAGAGGCAAGATCTATAAATTTTTTCAGATGGAGCAAAATAAGGCAAGTTTTAAATATACAAAGTTATTTTGCAAAAAAAAAATTGACAAATCGTATAAATATACAAAGTTATTTTGTAATTTTTTCAGAGGGGGCAGCCAAATCGTATAAATAACAATGCTATTTTGCAAAAAAAATTTAGAGGGCGGCTGCCCCTCCCAAGATACATGTAGGTCCGCCTCTAGATAAATCCTATCGCGCCATTTGTGCCAGCTGCATTGCAGAGCGTCATTGACTGTCCGCGTCAAGAAGCCTTTAATTTTGCTCCTTCCAAATTGCCCACAACATTGCCAAAACCAGTGTCTGCCATTGGTTTATCATTGTTATTATTCAGCACGATAATCTCTCTCTTGAGCACTAAATTACTTTCTGTGCTGACACGTTGTGGTTAGACCCCATCATCTCATATATCAGACGTTATTATATTTAAAATCATGCCTCTATTGCGAGATGGCAAAGTAGGAACATGTGATTTGCCGATTCAACTGGGCAGTTTCCACACATTATGCAGGGCATGCTGCATCGCATTTGTCTACGTCGCATGACGTCGTGAGTTAGTAACCAGTTATGAAAGAACATACAAGCGAACACCATGACTGTGGGAGGTGCCTTGGTTGTCCAGATCCAACTCTATTTTATGTGCCCTGCAATGACCATAACGTTATATAGAGATTTGGAAGAGTACGTACCAAATGCAGACAACTTCAACTTGAGTTTGTCCTCTTTCCCAGTTAGTTGTAGGTTCGTTGCATTTGTTATCGTGGTTGTTTCATCGTATTGCCACTGCGCATCAGCCGACATAAGTGCTTCTAAAAGGGGCAGTGCATCCCTTAGTAAATTATTTGGCATTGGTGTGTGGTATATGTTTTGATCGTGGGTCCTGAGGGGTTGATCTGACCAGGCATCAGACCAGAAAGAAATTGATTGTCCAGTACCTACAATCCAAAATGTGCTCCAGTGAAAAAGTCGTAGAAGCGGTCTGAGGCTACACCAAAAGAAAGAACATACTCTCCTCCAGAAAGATGGTCCTGTGGTGTACATGCCTGACCAGTATAAAGTTGTGATGGTGTTTGTCCAGAGGTAGTCCTGGCTGGTGTAGGTTTTCCACCACCACCGCAAGAGTAAGGTTTTTTTTTGAGTGTGCAAGTTTTTGACTCCCAGACCACCACATGGCTTAGGCATGCATCTTGTCGGCCAGTTTAGCAAGTGCTCTGTTTGCTTAATCGTTTTATTGCCCAAAAGTCGCATCATATTTTGTCTAAACGTGTGATCACCCATTTTGGAAGCAAGAAACATCACATGTAGTATATTGGCATGGAGGATAGTACTGAATTAACTAGTTGGAGGCGGCCCTTCTCGAGGTTAGTTTCTGTCGCCATTCCTGCAGCCTTTTTCCACTTTCTCAATGAGGGGAGGTAATCTTTACGTCTTGGTCTGTCCACCGATAGAGACATACCCAAGTAAATGCAGTGTAAAGATTCCTATTGGCAGGACAAAATACCTTGTACATGTCTGGCTCTTTCCTGGGTTAGGTTGATTGACACAAAAGAGCTCTTTGATTGGTTGATTTTGAGACCTGATATGTTCTAGAAAATTCTGAGGGTGATTTTGAGGCTGGCAAGTGTTTTGTCATCTGCTATTGAGATCGAGGTTGTACCATCGACATATTGAAGATCAAGCACTATTCTGACAATTTGTTGTGTTAGTTGAGTGTCAAGCATTACCTCGTTCATATGCAACATTATTTACAAGGCATCAACACCCAAAATGAACAGCATCGGTGACAAGGGGTCCCCTACCGTAGACTCCTTGTGTGCTTGAAAAATTCAACAACTTTCTGAACAAGTACCAAAATCGTAAGATCTCAAAACCTTTTACTTCAAAACTAATGATGAAATCAAGTTGGCCGGTCAATTTTGGATAATTATTCGAGATTAATTGAATTTTAGTAATGATATCAATCATAGAGTATAACCTTATGTATTAAGAGTTATCAATTCGGATTATTTATGTCAATATAAACCTACAAGCCAACCATGGAGTGTTACTACTTATATTTGTGGCCAAGAAATACTAATAACCATAAATACCTTATGTGAAGTTTTTGGTATTTTAAATGTTGAAGAAGTGTCGTATCCATTCAAAATTTGGCCAACCGATGCCTATCACTTTGACTATAAAAGTTGGTTTGGGCACATAATCCACAAGAAAAACTTACTGTTACCCGTCTTTCGGCCATTTATCGATTGGGCTTCCTTTTCATTAATAACATCTTAACCCTTAAAAGCAATATCAAGACCAACTTGAAGATGAATGCCATGTACTTGCTTAGGCATTTGATTTGCTATGATAAGGTTGTTCAAATTCCATACATTATCTTGAACCATATGAGATTTGCTTTGACGAATACCAACAAGTCCTTACCCTATCTTCGTCTCTTGACCCATGTCGGCCTAAGAATTCCAAGAAATAATCAACCGACCTTTAAACCCTACAATCTTGTTGATATACTTAATTCAATTGGATGGGTCAAAGAAGGGTGTTTTTTGGGAACCAAGTAAAAAATATAAGATAAATCAATGGATTTTAGCACCCAATGCGGCACCAAACCAATAGGATAGCCCGGATGAGTGCCTTGGTGCTCCAATGGATAACCAAGTACCCAGAAGAAAAAGGAGGAAAAAATCAACTTCATCCCATCCTCCACCTAGTCCTTTAAGACCAGAACCAATGGAAAATGTGTTTCCTGAACCTCAACCTCTAGCACAACCACAACAACTGCAAGTCGATATCTTTTCAAGACCTCCTCAACCTACAGGATCCATCTTGGAAAGTGTGCAACAACTTTCAAATCAATTGCATGATCTTATGTTGCATAAGATGAAGTACTATAGAGGAGTGGATGAAAGGTTGGATGAGACCGATGCTTTCCAAGAATAATATCGCATATCTTGGATTGAGAGATACATGTTTTGGGGTCCCTTATATGAGGGAGATAACATGTAGACTATGCGAGAGAGAGTGCAACATCTTGTAGTTTTTAGAATTTCTTAAGTTGTAATTTGCTATGCTCCTTTAAGACTTGTTTTATGTTATAAGCATATGATGTTTTGTATGCATGGTTTGGAATATTGTTATATTTTAATTTCATCTTTCTTGATATGTCTCTTAATTATACTTCTTGATATGCTCCTTTTCTATTCTTGAGATTGCAAATCTTAATTGAAAATGATAACTTGTGCTACAATTGTAAAATTTATTTGATTAAGGGGGTGCAATTTATACCTTCACTTAGTTACAAATTCATGCTATAGGGGGAGTTTTTGAATTGAGCGTTTTGCCATACTTTGTAAAAAGATGGAGAAATGTAATGATGTGCATCATATATTATGCACATCACATATGGTTTTGCAAATTGCCAAAATGGAAAGTTTGTTGGATTAAACCCATCTCTTGTTTGACAATTTGCAAAACAAATCAGTACTAACATTGCACAATTGAGTTTTGGTGAGTTGCAAGTTTACACAGGTACATACTCATGATGCAAAGGCTCAAACATGCATGTACAAGTCAAGACATACTCAAAGACATAAAAAGCAAGTCATTTGGGCATTTTCAGAGCCAAATGTTATCATAACGCATGCTCAAACCGTCACAACGGGTCCCAACCTGTCATAACCGGTTGAAGAGGTGAAGTGCTGAAGAACAAAGGAGTTTCCAGATCCATGCGTTTCCATAATGCATGCCGAACCTATCAATTAGCGTATTTAGCTCATCACATTTCTTGAGTTGCACTAAGCTCATGATCTTCCATAATTCTTCCACACTCGAACTTTTCTTCCTATAAACAAAATATTCTCCTTCTCAACCCGATTATCTGTATTTGCATTGAAATTTATATTATTGAATTAACATATCTAGCATGATATTTATTTAGCTCCCCCCTAAATGTGTGACTAATTTAACCCTAACTTATTTAATCCTAATTTATTAGTTTCTTTAAAAAATTTGCGGAAGCGTATTTTGGCATATGAGTAATGGCTATGCACTTCGATCCTCATTCTTTGAGCTTAGGAATCCAAACAACATTTGATTTGTCGTTTGGCTTTCTAAACTTGCATTCAAATGAAATATGCCCATGACCACAACAAAAGTTACAAAATGCACGAGTAAAGGCATTTTCATTTTTATTAACAAACCGAGTTTAAAATCTCTCTTCAAATCTTGAGTCTTGTTCTTTGGTTGATATGTATAGTTAAAATTTTGGTTGTGGACGTTTGAACCATGTGATTGTTTATGAACAACTCTAGGTTTCTCATTGAATTGAGAACCAAATTTGACAAGCTTATTATCTTTTGGTTGATACCTTAACCGGTTGATTCCCTATGGTAAACATTCCCTATGATAATTGACCTTATTGTCCTTATAGTTTTGAGGTTGTTGGATGATGAAGGGATTGAATTCTTCTTATATCCAAGATATGATTTGTCATGAGTCTTTTGTCCTCATACAATTTGCTCAAATCCAACTTAGTGTCATTCTCAGAGACACTAGCGGATTTGAAAATCCCATTTTCAATTTCTAACATTTTTTATCAATTTTCAAATTACTAATCACTTTTATATGATCATCACATTCATTTTCTTTTACTTAAACTTACTTGATTTGGACTCAAGCTCAATAGATTTATTGTTCAAGACTTCAATTGTATAATCTCTCTATATCAATGATTCATTGATTTTCCTAAGCAATTTGTTTAGTTTATGAATTTCACGCATTAATGATTTCTCACGACACAAATTTAATGAGTCGTCACAATCATCATCCGAATCATCATCGGATTGACATCCTAAACAATAATTATTTGTATGTGATTTTGAGTTTGGATATATTGTTTCCTCTGCTTTGGAGATTGCAGCCTTATCTTCTCGTTCTTCGTTTGAGTGTGATGTGTTTGACTTTGATAAGAAAAAATATATTCGAATCCCATAAAAAATAAAATTATTTTATTGTTGAACCTCATAATTAAAATTTAACAATTTGTATTGATATAACATTAGTATGATGATGTTTGACACTCATTCAAAAAAAATTGCTCCGTCATTGATGCCCTTATTATAAAAGAAGAAATCTACAATAAAAATGCCGAGAATTTTAACCCATTTCCATTTTCGTGTATTATGAATTACAAGATCATAATTCATGTTCGCACCACAATTGTCGCATTAAATCATGACACTCTAAAGAAAAATTAAAAATAGTAACTTTTAAATATCAGCTTATTTGCTGCGTGGACTTTGGAGATGAGATTTCCCTAGACAGCACCTCCGCTGCAATCGATGACTGATGACTATTTTCTAGTTGCAACTGGCGATTGGATAATCATTGAATAATTGCATACCTCAAAAAAAAAATATACAAGCAGAAAGTTCTAAAGAGAAAAGAATAACACTGGTTGGTTGATGGTGTATTTATAGAATACATGAGGATGTTGAAGTGTCATAATCATGGCGTAATTCTTATCCTGAAACAAAGATCCATGGAAAAGTCGAAGGCGTCAGAGAGATGAAAGAGAGACGGTTAGGGTTTTTTTGAAAAGGAGCGGTGCGGAGTGGCGCTGATGGAGAGAAAGGGACATAAAAGCGACATGTGCGAGGAGGTGAGGGAGAGGAGGGAGATGAAGAGGCATGCACGCGATTTGGACGAGGGTTGACACAAATCACCTACAAACATTCACAAGGAGGGATATAATATAATGCCTCCATTCTTTGTGTGCATTCATTGTGCATCTAAAATCTACATAATTCATCATGCACATTTTTTTTTGAAATAAGTAGAGAGCGTTCACCACTTCATTTTCTTAACAAAAACGAAGCATACAAAATTCAACCAACAAAAATCAACATCTCATACTATTGATATATATAACCCTATACTATTTGAGATCCAACAAAATAGCAAACATATCTACTAACCACACAATACCCTTTGAATAAATCTAAACACAAATAAAAACTAGAAAAGTCTCTCTGGTTCCATATAATTATTTTCACATATTTAAAAACCTATCTAAAATGAATGATATTTGAGCAACGACACATCCCGCAATTGCGAACAAGACATCTTGTGCTTCTACCATCTGTCGTCTCCGATGCTTAGCCAATCATCACACCCAAACTAAGGTGAAATCAGGTCCAAGATCGCTTGGTTATATCTTTACCTCACAATCTCTAGATCGCACCTCGATCAAAGCTCGACCATGCTTCGCACACATCCACGAACGAATTGCCAGTCACACTCAGCCTTCCCAACAAATGCGGTCAATCTTGAATACCCTTATCATCTTTTTTTGTATCTCCTTGGATTGTTCTGCTCTGGCGCAACATGACCACACAGGACTTTCCCGTGTTGATCACTACACTTCACAAACAAAGATCAGAAGCCCCCAGTTTCGACTCAGATCAGTGTTTCTTGATCATCACTTTTTGCAATCGGCACTTCACGATCAGTTTTGCACAATCAATATGGCTCGATCAGCAACTCTCCCAATCAGTACATCCCAATCAGCACTGCACTGAGATCTAAAACAGAGTTCTCCAGAATTTTCACTATTTGATCAGGCACAAGCTTAATGATCTCGGCTCAGCATCTATTATCTAAGCAAGCACACACTTAATTACCTCAGACAACTATCTGATCAAGCTCAAAGGTACTTATCTCAACTTTCGAAGTATGGAGGCTTGATTCATGTCACTGTTCCCATCACCAGCGCCTGAGATCCATCCCCAGCACCATCTCCTGTGCTCTGATTACCCCTCTGCCATCTCAATGATTATACCATCTAATCATCGTCGCAATTCATAATCGAATCTGCTTACCAAAATAATTTCTGATCTTAATTCTGGTATTTGCTCTTGTTGATGTAATGGCAGAATTCGACTCGACATTTGATCATAGTTTCTGATCTCAAAATTCAGTCAGAGGCTCTACCGTGTGTCAGCAACGATCTCAACTGCCTTCTTTGAACTCACTCAGTATCGTCGAGCTCAATTATCGTCTGATCTGGATCACTGAATGTGTCAACATCATCTATTCTCAACTCCTCAGCATCAGCAAAGCGCAAGTGATCTCATCTGCCTTACTGAACTGGCAGCAACATCGAGCTCACCTGCCTTCAGCAAATCTCTCACCAGCACTTGTCTGATACCTTTCTCAGCATCATTGATTCTTAACATCAACAATTCTCAGTCTCAGCAACTGCCTGAATATCTCAGCCTCAGCGATTTTATCGCATTAGCATCAGAGTAGAATCAACGATCTCGTCTCGTCGGATCTCTCAGCTTCGATATGCTCGATCTCTGTTAAACAACATCTCAGGCCCTAGATCTCGCATCTGATCGTTCTGACTGAAAACCCTGATCTACCATCACTAGCCCTTGTAAATACCGTTTAAAAAGATTGTCATTTTTTCCTTGGGTATTAAAAGAAATTAAAAAGCGCAGAGTTGGCTGTACCTTTATTTCTAGTACTATTTTCACCAATCATTCTTTTTTATTTTTAAATTATTTAATGAATTTCTAGAATAAAAAAACAGTACAAATTAAGATATATTTTCACAGTTTGCGATGCATTTTGGGAGTCATCCTCTCAGCAAATAATACGTGTTCTACCTGCTTGGTCTTGTACAATTTTTTAAATAAAATGGTCTAATATGTGACACATCAACCATTTCTTAGTTTAGACCAACGTACAACCCAAATCAAACTAGCCAACAGAACTAGTGACAAATGTTGACTTATATTTCATCCCACGGACAGTGCTAATTAAATCCTAAAAGAAGTTCCCAAATTTAATAACTGAAATTTAATTCCTATCAAAATGCATTTAAATCCGAGGAAATTTGATCCCGTTTTGCCTTGGTGCCCAATCCAGGGATCTGCTGTAGCGTAGTACCGCGCTACAGCAGATGGATGGTCCGGATCGACCATTAATTTCGCGATCGACCGTCAGAGATGAAAATCATGAGGTCTTTATATTTTGACACGAATCTTGATGCAAATCATTAAAAATCGGACGATTCTGATGCTACACTACACCGTCCCGCGCAGCACAAGATCCCATTCCCCAATCCAGGGGCATCTAAATACAATTCAAAACCAAGGATATAAGTGCAGTCAAATATAGTGCGCAAATTTATTGTCTCTGGACTCTGGCACATCAAAATTTTAAAGTTCAAAAACATCAGCTCTAGCCTCTAGCCAACGGCTTTGAAATGAAATGAAATAATTAATAATTAAATTGTACCATTCCAGGCAGCCGCCTCACCTTCTCATCTCTACATAAACCCCAACTCCCCATGTCATATTGTCATCAACCTCTTTCTTCACAACTATTCAAAGTTTCAACTCTAAACAAAAATTCTATTCCCCAAATTAGCAAACTTCCTAAAAGAGAAGAGAGACAAAATGGAGGGTTTGATACCATTTGTCATACATGCTATTAAGAAGAACAGGGAGAAGAACCAGTACCGGTCTTTGTCAAATGGATCCCGTGGTGCAAGCAAGAAGTTGTTGCTTGGGGAGTGGGACTCGGCAGACGAGGGATCGTCACATCACCGTCGAACCCAATCTGAGTTTCCTTCGATAGGGTCTGATTTCTTCTCGCCGGAGGATACGAGCTCCATAAACAATTTCTCAACAATCACCAAGGCCAATAAGCGTAAATGATTTGCAATAAGAGTTCATTTTCGTCTGTGAAGTGTAAAATTAGAATTATGTATTTTCAATTTTGATGGATGCTAGTTTTCTTCTTTTACGAAAAAGAAAAAAAAAAGAAGGTTACTAGTTTCAATTCAAGGGTTTTTCTTTGTTTGTTTTGAAGCTGTTGTAATTAGATGCACTGCTATTTATGGAATCAGGAGAAGTTATGATTTTGTAAAATTTCAATTCAAGTGTAAATCCTTCTTTGTTTAAACAAATTCAAGTTTGTCGGAAAAACTCTATCCATTGATTCTTAATTTTGTTCTGTTCTACATAAACTTGATTACAAAGTTTGATTAGTTCTTCAAAACCTTCAAATTCAAGGAAGAATCTTTCTAATAAAAAATAGGAAGCGACTAACTGTCCCTCCTTACACGTCTTCCATATAAGTCTTTATACTCAAATGTAGTAGTCTTTATATTTTTTAGTATAAGTCTTTATACTCAAAAATGATTATTATTGCATTTGTTCAATAAAATATTTATACAAAGAATTAAAAATAATTTATCATTGCATTTAAGTGGGGGGGGCGCGTAAGTGGGACGCTAATATGGGGCACAGTTATATTTACTCTAAAAAATAATGGAAAATTTTAACAATAGGTCCTCGAACTAATTTAAAACAAAACAAGCTGGTCCTTAAATTTTCATTTCCACCAATTTGACTCTTAAATTTTAAGAAAAATGGGATAAATTAAGATTTGGTGACCATAGTTTTTGTTAATAAAGTTTAAGAAACATTTTGGTTCTTTAAAAAAATTAAGAATGAAAGTAGTGTTAATTGAAATTCAGGACCAACTTGTTTTTGTAATAGTGTGAGAATATAAAATTGAATTCGTTTTCTTAAGAAACTAGAGAAATGAAAATTAACTAAAACTATTTCCAGTATCATGTAATGATAAAGAAAAATAAAACACAGTTGAATACTGAATTATAAAGTTCTAGAAAGAAATTTTTCGAGTTTCTAAATTATTGATATATTAATTTTAGAAATTTAATTTTTCTTTAGTTTTTAAATATTTCATCTCTGAAACTGAAAAGTTAGAGTTTTTAAATTGTCATATCATTAAATATTACTAATATTGTGGAAGACCGATCAATCTTAACTAATGGATAAGGCACGTCAGAGTTTATAAACTATAAAACATAGTTGCTAAATAAGAAATTCTTCAGCAAAATTTCTAGATAAAAAACTCTTGAGCAAAATTTCTAAATAAAAAATTCATTTACATTTCTAAAACTTATTTAAAAACTAACACATCAAATTAAAAACTTTAAAAATTTCAAAAATAAAGATGCTACAGATTCCTCATTATTCTATAGACCAGATTATTTCATCGCATCAGCAATTGCCTTGAGCAAGGTACTTGAACATATATTCTCCTTTTCTAGTGCTTTTAGATCGGTGTCGTTTTCTTTTTGATTTACGAAGCAGTTTTCCTGGATAACACCCCAATTGCAATTATTGACTAATGACTACTTTCTGACAACTGGCAACTTGGAAATCCCTTGACTAATTCTATAACTCGACAAATTAAACTAATAATTTATACAATAAAGTTAGAATTAGGACAAAATATAAGAAAAGAAATGGAGGACTTTGCTTCATTTATTGTGGGCAATTTATTTATTAAGTACCAACGATGTTGAAGTATCAAATTATGATATAAGACTGGCTTTTTTATTCACCTAAACACAATCCAAAAAGAGTATATACACTATACATATATTATTTTTATTTTTGAAAAGAGGAGCATAAAAACCCAACCAAAGATTTTTGTAAATATTATTAATAATTAATTTGTTAGGAAAATAAAAAAATATAATTTCAAATCGGCTACTAGTGTCTGCCTGTCTGGGAATGAGATCTTCTACCGCGCAACAAAAATATTGTGTGTGCTGCGCAACAAATTTTAACATTTGATTTGTATCGAGATTCGTGCGAGCTAAACTTTATAATATCAAATTCCTGAATCAAATCTAAACCGTCCGTAGCCTACAGAGTAGAAAATCGGAACCGCTTAGGATAGTTTCCCAAGATAAAAAAAAAAAGAAAAAGAAATAACAGAATCTTAACATGCCGCAACCGGTGGTTCGATCCCATTATAAATAATTCAAATTCCTATGGTTCATTGTAATAGATCGTTTTATTAATTGGTCCATTTTTTGCTTTTCCTTTTTAAACTAAAATGATTTTAAATTTTTAATCCAATGCAAAAATTATGAATTTAAAAAAAATTGTACAGAAAAGCGCTGGTTGCGCCTGTTACATTTTTTTGAAAGATTTTTTGCTATATATATAATTTTCTTAGGGGCAAATTTTCTGGAAGGTCATTTAATTTTGTATCAAATTTACATTTAATCAAAATTTATATTATCTATTTTAAATCATTTTACTTTGATATATCTCCAAATTTTGTCACTCTTTAAATTTTCATGAAAAAAATTAACTACAACTTGACATACTAGAAGTAAAAATAATACATTCATGCTATTTTTCCATAAAAGTGCTGATGAAAAAAATGGACTAATTAAATTTGGAGATGTATTAAAGTTCAGCGATTAAGAATGGATAGTTCAAAGTTTAGTGATCAAATGTGAATTTGATACAAAGTTGAGTGACCTCAAAAAAAATTACCCTTTTCTTTGTATCATACTTAGTAATTCTTTATATCAAGTTTATATGCCTTATCACTATAGCAGAAAAGACTCTGAGTTGCTTCCAGCCTCAAATCAAGAACCCAAATATATTCAAAACCAATGCCATTTTAGTGCAGTCAAATACAGTGCGCACATAGCACATTTAACACGCTTTTGATCAAATGGACCCAATCAGAGCCTGTGTTGGGTCCATAAGGATTGAACATCCGATTCTTCCAAGTTCCTGCTCCAATTAAAACCGTGCGCAATTTTGTCTCCAAATAAATTTCAAACGTCCGAAACATAAGGTCTCGCCACCGGATTTTTATTAATAAAATAGTATTATCCCAACCACCTCACCTTGTCAATTGTCATCTCTCTCTCTATATATATAAACCTCACCTAATCAAACTCTTATCACATCTCTTCGAAGTTTCAAACTTTAAACCAAACATCTAACTGCCCCAAGTCAGCAAACTTCCTTGAGCAAGCAAAAAAGGAACATCAAAAGGAGGATGGAGGGTTTGATTCCATTCGTTATACATGCTATAAAGAAGAACAGAGAAAGGAGCCGATACCGGTCTCTTGCGGACGGGTCACACAGTGGAAGAAAGCAGTTGTTGGTCGGGGAGTGGGACTCGGTAGACGAGGGATCGTCACATCACCGCCGGGCCCGATCCGAGTTTCCTGCGATCGGATCCGATATCTTCTCTCTGGAGCCAAAGATGGGCCCATCTCGCAGCCTCAGGGAGGAAGCAAACTTTAGCAATTTCTCAGCAATCACAAGGGCCAATAAGCGTAAATAATTTGCAATATTTGTTTAGTTTTTCGCCAAAGTGGCGCTTTCAAGTGTAAACTCGGCATTATATAGTTTCAATTTAGAAGATTGCTAGTTTCTTCTTTATTAAGAAAAGGAAAGGTACTAGTTTCAATTGAAGTGTTTTTCTTTGTTTGTTTTGAAGCCCGTAAGCGTAAGCGTGGGATGGTTTGATTAGATGTTATGCTATTTAAGGAATGAGGATTGAAGTTGTAAATAAGATTTACAGTTCTTACTTCTTAGTACATAATTTTGTAAAATTTCACTTGTGCTAAAGAAATTCAAGTTCAGTCTGAAAAAATCAATTCTATAAAGTATTTTAGGTGTTTGGTTTGCAAATTCATGTTATTTTTGGGGTACATTGAATTAAAAAAAAACAGTAGAGAGAACGAGAGAAGAAGCGACAAATTTTGTGGGAATCAATGCAGCTCGCCTTTGTGGCGAGTTTGATCTCAACCGTTTAAAATTCATCTAACGATTTTGTAAATTCGGACCCAGTTTTGTGGGAATCAATCAGCTCGCCTTTGTGGCGAATGATACTTTTGTCTAGTCATATGTGGGGCCTCCAATAATTCGTATAAATACAGAAAATATGGAAAGAAAATAAAATCTTTCAAACCGCCTAGATATTCTGCTTTTTAAACGATGGTGATTTTCGTCGTTCAAATTTAATTAAAAAATACGAATTGGAATTTATATCCGTTGGATTCGTACATTTCAAATAGGTAAATATCACGGAATATAGTCAAACCGTAACAACTTGCCTTTCAAATATCACATTTTTAATATTAAAAATGATCTTGACAGCTGCTTAAAAATATTTAAAAATAACTAAAAAATTAAAAATCTC
Organism: Eleocharis quinqueflora; assembly: GCA_964058865.1. NCBI lineage: Eukaryota > Viridiplantae > Streptophyta > Magnoliopsida > Poales > Cyperaceae > Eleocharis > Eleocharis quinqueflora. The sequence continues at coordinate 14,523 of CAXKVX010002423.1, forward strand.
GAAATTTAATTTTAAAATATGAATAATTTACTGAGATCCAACTTCTTCTTTAACACTTGTAAAGGTTGTAACAATAAGAAAAAAAATCCTTGCAGCAACTTTTAATTCCAAACGCCCCATTCACAATAGTCTATCTGATCTCCATACAAATATAAGTGTATTTAATATAAATTAAAATTTATTTTGAAAATGTTCAAGAAAAAATAAAGTAAATAATTGTTCAGTGATCTCTTCTCAAAAGTGAATATTAAATTAGATAGATTAACAAGAAATTTAGTTACAAAAGAAATCAGTTCAAAAAAAAAACGCATGATTTCTTAAAGGGTTAAAAAGCCCAAAGTTGTTCACAGATTGGAGCGAGATATTCTACCATTCAGAATTATTTTTGTGCAAATTGGGTCGATAAATATCTATACTATATTAAAAAACAGCTATCCACTGAATGCCTCTATTTTTAAGACAAAAAATATTTTAATTTTTTCGTATTGTCAAAAATACCCTTCTTATCTTACGATTTGATTTAAATTTATCAAACAATAAACGACTGTGGTTAATTTTTATCCATTTTTTTAGTCTCCAGTCATTCAAACCAATTCGAACCGGACCCGATTCCTCTACCGCGCGGTACCGACGGACGACTCAGATTTACTACGCTGTCAGGTACGGACGGTCCAGATTTGATTCAGAGTCTGATATTATAAAGTTTAGCTTGCACAAATCTTGATGCAAATTAAAGGTCGAAATTTGCTGCGCGACACGCACAGTGACGATGCCGTGCGGTAGATTTTTTTTTTTTTTTTATTGGAAACCCGTAAGTAGATGATCTCGTTCCATTCGAACCCATTCCATTCGGAGAGAACAAATATCGCTCCCCTTCTATTCGTGTTCGCTCCTTTCTATCTCTCCATCTCTTCGTCGTATCTTTTCGCTTCTCCCTCCCTCGCATCAAGAATTCCCATCTTCCTCCCAAGTTTTTGCCTAATTTTAATTTTGTTTAGATTTTTTAAAACACAAATGTAATTTACTAATTTGATTGTTATTAGGATATGAAATAAATTATTATATTTATACATATTTATATATATTTGTATAATTTACTATTTAAATTACGGGTACGAAAGAATTCTTACGGATACGATACTGATCAATCAAAGGTCGAAAGAGTTTCGTTAACTGCGATGACTCTGCTAATAATATCCACAAAAATGTTTACAATAAAATAATTTAAATTGATCCCACAACCAAATAATATCCAATCAAAATGCGCTAAAAAAATAGGTGCACCTTTAATTTTTCTTTAGTCTACTGCTGTGTTACCCGGTGATTAAGATATACATTCGAACCTGTATCGTGTGTGAATCAGGTGCGGCTGTGGCTCTGGTGCGCACCTAATGCACCACGTGACGAACCAAATTATTTTATTTTGGATCAAACAAGCCAATTTGGTCACGAGTGCGGTTGAATGCGATTTGGGTAATTCAGTTTAGACCACAGAAGATCCATGAAAAACTTTATTATTGAGCAAAAATAGATGGCAAGAATCAAACTGGGAACCCTTCCCCTCTTGCTTCCCACCTCTCACTCACTACACTACACAAGTATTTGTATATATATTATTATTTTTTAGTATATACTTTTTTTTCAGGTGGTATTAAAGAAAAAAAATATTTAGCTATAAAAAATTATTATTATTTTTTATATATTAAATTAATGTTTAACTAAAATTTAATATATATATAGTCACATTTGATTTTTTTACAATTCATGTATTGTCTCATCTATATCGTACCGAAAGCGCACCCGCACCCGCAACCGTGCAATATAAGTCTTCTATTAATCAAGGGGCAACCAAAGATATTCAAAACCACTAAACCAGAGTTCAGTCAAATATAGGGAACAAGATCTTCTACCGCGCGTGCCGCGCAGCAAATTTCGGTCTTTAATTTGCATCAAGATTCGTGCAAGATAAACTTTATAATATCAAACCCCCCTGAATCAAATCTGAACCGTCCGTAACTGACATAGCTGACAGCGCAGTAAATCTGGACGGTCCGTCGGTTCCACGCGGCAGAGGAATCCCTTCCCAAATATAGTGCGCAAATTAGACACGTTTTGATCAATGCGCCTTTGTGCCATTGTGGGCCCATCAAGAATTAAACATGTGAATTGTGATCCTTCCAGGCTCCTCTCCAAAATAAAACCGTGCACTTTTTTTGTCGCTCAAATTTCCAAAACATCACTTCATCAGCTCTTGTTAACGGATTTATTTTTCCAAATAAAGAAATTAAAGAATTATTAAATAAACAGTATCATATCCACCGCCTCACCTTGCCATATCCCTATTAATACCCTAGTGATCAACCTATTTCTTCACATTTCTTCAAAGTTTCAAACTTCAAACCAATCAATTAGCTGCTCGGCTGCTCCACATTAGCAAACTTTCTAAGAGAGTAAAAGGAGGATCATTTAGTAAAGCAAAAGGAGAAATGGAGGGTTTGATACCATTCTTTATACATGTCATAAAGAAGAGCAGGGAGAGGAACCGGTACCAGTGTTTATCAAATGGTTCCCATGGTGGAAGAAAGAATCTGTTGGTTGAGGAATAGGACTCGGCAGATGAGGGACCGTCAGTGTCACATCACCGCCGAGCTCAATCTGAATTTCCGCCGATCGGATCCGATTTCTTCTCTCCAGAGCGAAGGGTGGGCCCGTCTTGCAGCCTCAGGGAGGATGCAAACTCCAGAAGTAATTTCTCAAATATATAAGCGCAAGTGATTTGCAATGCTTGTTTAGTTTTGTCTCTGAGTCACGTTCTCAGGTGTAAATTAGCATTATTGATTAATTCCAATTTCGACGGTTGCTACTTGCTAGTTCTTAAAAAAGAAGATTACCTGTTTAAATTTAGCTGGATTTCTTTGTTTGTTTTGAATCCCATAAGGCATAAGCGTAGCATTTTGTGATCAGTTACTATGCTATTTATGGAATGAGGATGGAAATGTAAACAAAATTTCTGAGTCTTGTGCTAAAGAAATTCAAGCTTTAGCCTGAAAAACTCAATTGTATAACTATTTCCTGTTTTTTTTTTTTATTATTGTTTTGGTGATGAATGCCTGGAGGCATTAATTGTTCTGAAAAGTGGAGATGGTAACATCCGCACGTTACGCATTAATTGATACCCAACTAAAATTAGTAGTTTTTTTAATAATGTAATTAAGGGGTTGGATTTGCGAAGGCATGTTATGTTATGGGTACTTTAATTAATAGAAAACGGAAGAGTAAAGGTTCGGTGACTATTTTATGTGAGGTGGCGGTCAATCCATGTCATCCATAATACCTTTTGTCGAGTCATGTTCGGGCTTCTAATTGGTATAATAATAAAAATACAAAATTAATAGAAAGTTAGATATCATATTCAACTTTTCTAGTGTCATGATTAATGAGCTAAGACTAGAAAATAAAGAAAACATAAAATAAAATAAAAGAGTCGATTATGGATCGCGAGTCATTGTCAACCTCTAGTGCAGGGTGGTTAATTTTTCGTTTCTTTGATCAGTTTATATGTGCCAAATTTTACATGAGAGATGCTTTTTATCCCTTTTTAGAGTGATTCATATGTTACTCTATCATTTACAAACTATAGACCAATTCAATTAGTGCATCTATTTGACATGGAAAAAACAGTATCCCAAAAGAACTGATAATATTTTTCAAACTACTCAAGAGGGGGCTTGAAACGCATCCCAAAAGAACAAGTATCAGAAACTGATAATAGTTTTCAAACTACTCAATGATAGCTTGAAATTCACCCTTGAAGAAAAAAGTATCAGAAACAGATAATACTTTCAGGCTACTTAAGAGCCCCTTGTGCTGAATTAATAAACTGAAACACAAATATCATCTGTTGTGAATATTTAAGAAACCGAAATACCTAAGAAAGCAGGAAGATACTTTTCCTTCTTATTTTTCATAAAAAGAAACATGTAGAAACTTCACTGAGAAAATATGAATTTAAATACTTCAAGTGGCTCGTAAGACTCATCAACAGATACAAAAATAGCATATCATAATTCATAACTATCACTATTATTCTAAAATTTAACCTACAGACTAAAAATGAGAGCAGAAAAGAAGCTTGAGTTTCCCAATTCTACTAAAAAGCCGAGCTATCTTTTAAAATTTCTTCACGGCTTTAGTGCAAATGCCAATCCAAATCTAGGTGACATATCAGGTTTCTTCGTATCAAACTCACCAGAGATGGTGAGAAAAGAATTAGGCTTGATCTCATGCTGGAGCAAAGCTGCCATTTTACCTGAGTTGTTCAGCCGGGTATTAACTGTGGTTTGTGGGTCAAGTGAATATAACCCAACGACAGTGAAACTATTTTCTTTTGTAGATAACTTGCGGACAAACTCGGCTACAGTTGAGGTTTTTACTTATCATCAAAATGATGCACATAAACAGCTTTAATTGTCTCCTTTGTCAGCCCTGGTAAAGAATGAAAAAAGAAAATATATTAGAATATCATTCATTAAACAGAAAATATGCAAGGAAAAGAGTCCATGGATTACAAACAAGAAATATCTTTTTTCATTAATTATACAGAAACAAAGGTGCTTTTTTTGGGAGGGGGGGAACAATAGTTGCATGGATGGAAGGGAAATAAAGATGTATGTATATAACTAAAGCTATTTTCGTATAGTTTCTTTCCTGTTTGTTTCAGAACATGGTGGTTGGTAATTTCTACCAAGGCCAGTTTCTTTCTCGCTACTGCAGAGAGAAACCCAAACATTTAAAGGGGTAAATGCCAAATTTCTACAAAATAGGCGCCCTTTTGCAGAAAAATTATCAAAGAGGAACTTCTCTATGGGGAGATGTATACAAAGATTAGAGAAAATTAGCCTACAAGATTACAGATGCATTGTATTCCGGCCCCGAAGTCCCAACTCCAACATTGTATTTTGTGAAGTCCCCTGCATAGATGTTGCAACCAGCCTCAGCTCCAAATGCAATGCCAGTCACACCTAGCGCACCAGACAGCTCAACAACTGGAGATGACTGGTTGAGAGCCACTGAACCAGAAAGACTTGCATGGTGGTGAAAGTATTGCACCTCCAACTACATCAAAGATAGGAAAATAAAAAGTGGATGGATTAATCAGCTGAAGTTAAAAATCAGGGAAACAGTGAAGCCAATTAACACCTAGGAGTGTATACTGTACCAGGAGTCAACAATGATAGAACCTTCATCAATACAGAGGACTAAATGAATTGAAAATTAGATCAGAACTGAAATAAATTACCTTTCCAGAGTTGTTGTAATCAGGAAAGTTGGTCAAGGCAACAACTTTAGTGTTCGGCAAGATTTCTGAAAATTAAAGTACTGTAGACCTGTACAGAAACAATAAACACAACATGAAACAAATGTTTTAGTTATAACATGAAGGTTCCAACACAAAGTATGACACAATTCAATTGTTGATGACCAGTGTCAGTACATAAAAATCAGAACCAGAACTATGCCATTATAACAGTCAACATCAACTAGGGTTTCTTTAAGTAAATTTGAATTGTTAGCTATATATTAATTTCTTGTTATATGATCTCAATCGAATGAACCATCAAATCAATATTTGAGTAAACGGGGAAAATGTTAAATATCTTAAAAATCAGTATGACAATACATTTGAATCTGTGTCGAAATTTATATCAAGGAGAGCATTTTTGTACTTGTACTGTGAACTGACGTCAAGTAGATAGGATGATCCTTTCTTCAATGAAGTGGTTGTTAGGCTCTGGGAAAATAACAAAAATAAAATAACCATTACATATGATGGCAATTTAATGACAAATACAGCATCATACCAATTTATACCCAAAATGGACAGAAAAACAATACAAAGCATCACACTCATTTGCAAGAAGGTTGTAACTTAAAATTATCATTTAATTTTAGATTCTGAACAATAGCTATAGGCCCTGACAGAAGATATGTATGCAAAGTGATGCTTTTAAATGAAACTGCAAAAAAAGAAAAGAAGAAAAAGAAATACACAAATACATAATCTGATCTGGTTTCTTCATTATAATAACGAACAAGATACAACCACCTATGAACTTCACATCTAAATAATTTAAATTTCTCAGTTACCTAACGAAGGAAATACTCGTGCAAATATGCTTAACCCAATGCAAACACTAAAATCAGATTCAAAACCAGCAATGAAGAATCAAACTAACCTGTTCATCTAATCAGTAGCTAGTTTAAATGGTTCAAAACTTAACTTCAAATGTAACAACACTGCACTAAAACAATGAGGAAACAAACAAGTCAAGAAATTACCAATCCAGAAGCGGTAACAGTAGCGAATGCCAGCTTCTGATCATAGCTATAATCCCTGGTTAGCAGATCTGTTCAAATAACATAAGTACTTAAATGAGTTAATAAACTTTGAAAAGAGAGAAATAAACACAAATACCAGTAAATACCAGATGCGAGATTTTAACTAGAGGGGATCTTACCTTTCCCTTTTTTTCCCAATATCTGAGAAAAGACCTTTTTATTTGTGGTATTTTACTAATTTCTTTTCTCGTTGTTTTATTTGTGGTTAATTTGCGAAATTAGATGCTATTTTAAAGAGAGATTTTGGTGTAGTGTGGCTCGAGGAAGGAGTTCAATTTCATTGAGGTTGAGGAAGGGGTTGAGACCTACCATTTACCAAGAAGAGGAAAATAGAACAGCATCCTTTTTTTTTTTTTCCTTTTGTAACTAATTACTAATTAAAACTGAAATATAATCAGTTGTCATAATAAACTTGATTAGAGAATTGGATTATAAGTTTATAACATCAGTTATTCAGCACAGTGTATTGACAAAATCCGACCAGTCCAACCCGATTCCGAAAATCCGAGGTCGCTATCAGAACCGGTCCGAGCAAACCCGTCCAAACACGTACAAACCCGTTCAAATGGGCCTAGAATCACTTGGGCTTATTAAGAATTGAAAGGTATGTACGAGTAGCCTATAATTGTTTTGGGCCACCATATCTCGGCCTTATTTTATGCATGAGGAGAACAGTACCACTGTATAGGACTGTCAATATCCTTTCGTTTCGGACGTTTTCGTTTCGTTCCGTCTAAAACGGAACGGAAATGGAACGATTTTTTTGTTTCGTTTTAAAGAACGAAACGAAAATGGAAGTAAATCCGTTCCGTTTCAGTGCAAATTTCGCAAAAATAAGCGTTCCGTCCGAAACGGAACGAAAACGGAAGAATTTTTTGTGTTCCGTGAGTGAAACGGAACGGAAACAGAACACTTCAGTTCTGTTCCGTTTTTAACGGTTGACACCCCTGCCACTGTACCATCCATAATAAGAGTTGTTAACACAATGGAACATTTCGTTGTTTTGATTTGTTTTGTTGAAACGAAATGATTTTCTGTTTTCAGAAACGAAGTGTTAAACGAAATTTCTTTTGTTCCAATGCAATTTTGCGATTTATTTTATAGAAAGATGGAGACTTGTGTCCCCAAATTTCTTTCATTAGTCATGAGTGATGAGTACTTACCCTGTTTAATTACGTTTTAAGCAATAATAAAGTATTGCTCAGTTCATATGATAGAAGACAAAGAAGAAAACTGTAGCTCTCTTGATGCTGAGCGCTACACGTCTAGCGCAGCAAATCTGCATTTTAAATTACTTTGAGATTCGTGTAAACTAAATTTTAAAAATGCAGACTTTCAGAATTAAATTCGAGCCGTTCTTTACTTACAGCACAGTAAATTATGAGTGTCTGATTTGTGCTGCGTGATAGCAGATTTGGATCTCTTGATGCGGGTTGTCCTGAGTGATATATTAGTTCGTGTAATTTTTGCGAAATTTCACATTTCGTGCTGAATAAAATGCTAAATGATTTTTTTTATTTCGTGGACCTACGAAACGATACCGTTCCGTGTCCGTTTCGCAAGTTTGACATCCTATCCATAATCAAGTCTCCGTTTAGGGCTTTTTGTTCTGAACTTCGGATTGTTATCTCGAGTGCTGGAATTTTATAAATATTTTAACTCGATAAGTACAATTTTTCATGAATTAACATTCACTGTTATTGTTGATTATGACAAGAAGTCATTGTGATTTGCGTACGATAGATGATGATCCATAAAAACTAAAAAAAATATAAGAGAAAAATATAAATAGATCAGATTTGCCATTTTCTTATTCTCTTTTTTTGTTTAAGATTTTCTTACTCTTCTGTCATGTCAAAATGTCATATTAAACCTATATTTCCGAATTGTTATTTAATAATTGGTGATAAAATCTGATTATGTATCCTCGGTTGCTCTAACTTTTAACAATCCCTCTACTCATGTAGCTTATTCTAAGTTAATTTTTTTTTTTTAAATCCTGAGCTAAAGTCAGATTTTATAGTAGTGCTATCATATAAAATAAAATTAGCATGATCTACCCGTCCATGTTCGTTCGTACCTGTGAACTTACTTTGCCTGCACGCAGTGGCGGATCCACTTTAGGGTAAGCTCGGGCAAGTGTCCGGACTTGATTTTCAAAAAACGCGATATTTAGTGTATTTTTTTGTTATTTTTGTAGTGAAAAATGGTCTTTTAATAATATTTTAGTAGATATTAGTGTATTTGTGTCCGAACTTGATCTCAAGCTCAGTGTCTGAACTTAGTTGTGCCTGAGCTTAACTGAGCCTCTGAATCCGCCATTGTCGGCACGCATCCGTGGACTTAACTTACCCATATATCTTTCATTAAAATGTATTTATTACACAACATAAAAGTTATTATGCAATATAATTATATAATTTCACAACAAAATCTACATTAAATCATTAATATATATATTTATTAAAGAACAAACCTACACCAACAAATTCAGTAAAAAAGATCAACATCTGCGTCACAAATATATACCAAATAGATATACATCTCATTAGAAATAACAGTCAACAACATATATTGGTAATACACAAAAAAACAAGTTAAAAATTAAACGACAAAGTCCATATGATCATAATTCATAATCCATTAGAGCAACATGCCATAAATTCATAACATATGAATGCATACAGTATGCACCAACTTTAACTAACTGTCTCATGACTTACTTGCGGGTGTAAACTCACGGTGTTAGTGCCTGACTGCCTGATGAATCTGATTCTATCCGGCTTCAATTAGAGCTGCTAATAAACACGACGGTTCATGGACAAAATGAACTGAACATTATTGAACATTTATGAAATAGACTATTTTTTTGTTTTGGTTGAAGTTCAGTTCAAGTTCAATTGATAAAATTGAACTGAACTAATTGTGGACAATAATGAACAAATTATGAGATTAAATGCGAGCTCAGTATGAGATTAAATGAAAATATGTTCAAACATCCCAATAGATCAACCAAGTTCTAACTCTCTGTTTCATAGAGAGAGAACTAAGTTATTAGCACAAAAAAAACCTAAGTTATTTAATACAGTGATGAAAGAGTTTTCATTTAAAGATGACGATGCACTGTGGTATTCAGAGTCATGTCCATATGGTTAGCTCATGGACAAATAATAGACATTATTTGGTTATAAGATGAACTGAACATGAACTGGATATTAATAGATAATTATACACTTGATTTGATCATAGACTTCAACTCCTCATCAACAGACTGAGTTAGACATGAACTGAAATCCGTCCATTAACAACCCTAGCTTCTATAGCAACAGAGACCGAAGAAACATAGTAACGGAGCTAATGTACGTACATGAACGAGCTAACTATAGCTAGTTAATGCAATATATTTGATTGTCTAAACTATATCTGATATTATCCCATAAACTAAATTGAATCTTTCAGAAATTATGAAGACTCAAATTCTCGTTTGATTGAATATAATTAATTAAACAAATACTAATATACACTATTATAAAAGAGGCTTCATTTTCGGATTTTTAATGGCTTTGTTGTCGGTTTTCTTACCGACGTAGCAGTGGACACTAAAAGTATTAAAAATCGATGATATATGGTCGACCTTTATCACAGATTATTAACAAACAATCGATGATAAAAGTAATATTTATCACCTGATTTTAATAAATACCCGACATTACAATGCTCTCTTTTATTGTCGAATATTATCAAACAATCGGGGACAAAGGAGACTTTTATCACCGGTTCAATTTTAACAACCGATATTAAATATTATTTTTTTCGCAGGATCTAATGATTTTCTGTGGCTAACCTTGTATTGCCAGTCCTAAATTCAACATTTCAGCAAATTATATGAACTTGAAACGAATTTATAATTATCATTCAAATTCATTAGCCCCTGCAAAATCACATAATTGTTTCCGACACAATTACAATAATATTCATATATACAAAATCATTCATAAAATTACGTTGATTCTGTCAAAGTTCAAAATTACATCCACCATAATTCACAAAAAAATGATGCATCAAGTCTTTCTCGTGATCAATCACTGCATCTAGAAAAAAACTTATCAGATAAATAAGAAAAAAAAGAAACTACTTACAACTTGATCGATGAATGCGGTTGAGTTATCATGCAAAAAATAAATACCTTTAATACCTTTCAAATTAGTTTTCTAATATAAGTAGCAATTACTTCTTTTACCGCATTCATGTCTTTTTGTCTATATGGCCCAATATTCTACACACGAAAAGAAAACTTATTATATATATTTGAAAGATAAGAGTTGTTAAAGAGGAAAATTGAGTTTAAGAATAGAGAAACTTAGGAACAAAAAGGAAGGAAAATCGATACTTTGATTAATCAAACTAGAGTTATCGGATATATTTTATACCGTTGGCAACTTATTGTCATAAGAAACGACATTAATTATACGTTGCCAGCATTAACCACATTCCCAACTGCCTGGTTTGGGACCCTAAGGAAGCGAGAAATAACAAATTATTTATGTAAAGACTGATTATTCATTCCTAAACCCTAAAAATAAAATTAAATCTAATATGAGAAAAATTGCATAATTTCAGCTCTGTCCATCTGAAATATCCATCTATCTTATTCACATTATGGCAGATGTAATGCGTTCGAAGCGCTCTGCAACATAAATAAATAAATAAAAGTGCAGTTAATTATTGTGTATATATTAGATGTGCACTTTATTATTGTGTGTGTATTGAATGTGTTCAAAAATGAAGAAACCATTGACGTATTTAGACATGACAATATCTAGTGGGTCCGTTGTGATGTAATCTGCAGTATATCCTCGATCTAGAGAATCCACGAGCCAGCCCCTCGCTATCGAGATTTGCATCACAAGCGCATACCAATGATTCCTATAATTCAACCAACAAATACAAAAAATGCATATAATGAATACAATGAGCATATTAGTCATATATAACCAAAGATTATACAATTAAGAGTTTAATTATTTTGATCCCTCAAGATATGGCATCAAAATGAATGATGAAGGGTCTTTGATTTCATTAATAAATTTATTGATGTATGTTGAACTACCATCGAAGTCTTATCTTATGGAACTGATGTGCATACCATATGGTTCATGGACATGAAACTAGGACGAAGAGGAGTACCCCTAAGGTTGTTTTCACAAATTCTGCACGTATATCACAATTGAATATTAAGTTACTGAATCATTAAAAAAAGTAGGTACATAAAGGCTTACATGCAGAAGACCCGTAGTTGAGATGCTTAGTTGAGTCTCGCTCATCATCAATTATTTCATCAACTGACACCCAGGCGTGACCGTCATTGTTATTGTTGAATAACATCTCTGAGCCGGTATAAAATCCCAATGTGTCGAGATGTTGGGACATCAACACATTGTACAAAAATTTGGAAGCTTCGTCGAGTCTTTGTAATGTTGCATTTTCGAGGAGCGACAACCTGCAAACTCTCGATATGCCAGTTTATCAGCTTCTTCTGCTTTGGCTCGACTTTCTTCTGCTTCAGCTTGACATGCTTTTGCTTCACTTTGCTATTATGTCAAGTGATTAATAAAACATAAATCAAATGGATAAATCTTTGATCAAGTTGTTAGTAATTTGTTATTTAGATTATCTGCTCACATTTGCTGTTATGAATCCATTTTTTTTGTCTATTTTGACTCCGCATTGATTTATCAATTTACACAAAACAAAGAAATCTTGAATGTTAGATAATTTACTTCTCAAATCTCTCGATCCACCCGTAAATACGACATTGATCTATTGTCATCGCTAGACAAAACTTCAATTATAACTCCACTATTTTGTACACTCTTTTCTTCGATAGCTAGTACACAGTTTTATCAATGCTCTCGAATGGCTGGTGGTTGACTTTGTCTCAGAGCCATTTCGCAAATTTCAAATTATGTTTGTTGGTGAACCATGATATATGTTCCCCAACATTTTGCGCCCTCAACTCAGCTAGGTGCTCAATAACATAAGGAGCTAGAACATCACTTTATTGCAGGATTTTGAGATGTGCTCTCTGTAGCAAATCCTGAACCCACAAACACGTCTTAGTGTCCCTTTATACCGACACCTTGGAGTCTACTCTCATGTCGAGATGTAGACAAACCAATATTATCAATCACATCCATGTGATAAGTATAGAACTCAATGATCTCTTCCGTAATGTATTCTTCAATGATGCTTCCCTTGGGTCGAGATCGGCTTCGAGTTATCCCTTTCAATTGACCCATTCCTCTCTCAAAAGGATACATGTGTTGCAAGAATATTGGTCCATAAATTTTTATCTTCCTTACCAAATAAATAGTCAAATGTATCACTATATCGAAAAACAACGATGGAAAATGTGTCTCGAGCTCACAAAGGGTCACTATCACGTCTTTTTGTAGTTTATCCAATTATCCAGGATCGATCGTCCTGGGGCAGATCGAATTGAAGAAGAAGCACAACTTAGTGATGGATCGTCTCATGTTTGGTTTCATGATTCCTCGAATTGCAACCGGGAGCAGCTGAGTCAGCAAGACGTGGTAATCATGTGACTTCATACCAATCAATTTTGATTCCTCATTGGACACATTTGCTGAAATATTTGAAGAATAACTCGTTGGAACCTTAATCTATTTCGGACACTCACACAAGCTGGATTTCTCTTTTTTGGTTAGAGTCTAGCTCACTGTAGGTAAGTAAGTATGCTTTTTCTTCCTCCACTGAGTGTAGTTGCGATCGAATTTCCATTTCAACCATGTCTTTTCTTGCCTTGACATCGTCTTTTGTTTTTTTCCTACACATTCAACAGTAAGCCAACCAAACTTTCAGTAATGCTATTCACAATGTGCATCACATCCAAGTGATGTCTAACCTCTAAAGTTGATCAATAAGAAAGATTTCAAAAAATAGACCTCTTCTTCCATATCATGTCCTCGAAATTATTTACGATTGTTTTTTTCCAATTGAACATCGATGTCCTTCACCACCTGATAGACTTCTCTGTCAGATAATGGTCTCAAAGCTCTATCTATACACTCATGTCCATCAAAGTCCTCTTTATTTTGCCGAAATCAGTGATTTGGAGCAGTGAACCTTCGATATCTGAATAAGCACACTTCTTACAATTTTATAACCAAATATAATGAGTGTTTCCTCCACAAACATGACACTTTGGCTCCTTTCGTCTTAAAACCAGAAAAGTTTTCGTAAGTAAGAAAATCATGGCACGAAGAGTGAAGTATTCTCTCAAATGTGAATCAAATACACGCACGACTTCCCTCCGCAACTTTTTAAGGTCCTCCACCAATGGTATCAAATACACATCAATATCGTTTTCACGTTGTTTAGGATTTGAAATCAACAACGACATCGTCATGTATCTCATTTTCATGCACAATCATGGAGGAAGATTGTACACGCACAATAAAACAGGTCATGTACTGTGACTACTCATGTTGCCGTAAGAATTTATATCGTCGGTGCATAATCCTAATCTCATATTTCTAGATTTACTTTCAAAATCCTTGAAATTTCCGTCTATGTTCTTCCATTCGAGAAAGTCAGCGGGGTGTCGCAACATTGCATCCTCTTTTCTGTAATCTCTGTGCCATCGTAATAGTTTAGCAAGAGTCAGTACAGTTAAAGACGTGAGGTAGAGAAGACAACATGGACTCGACACGAGAGATGCACATGTTCTGTGGGAGCTCTAAGAGGCCAAGATGGCAGAGAAGCTGAGCTTGGTGAATCCCGCAGTAAAAGCATGAAGTGCTACAACTACGGATGACGAGTGCACTATGCACGAGAGTGCCAGTTCAATCAAGAGGAAGGAAACCTTGTGATGGTCGAAAATGAGAAGGCACCAGAGGAAGTTTCGAGTGAAGAATGAGTAGGACGCACTAGCACCATTGCGATAGTCGATGTGATGGACGTCGAAGAAGCTAAAAAAGAGGAGATCGATTTCGAGCCATGATTTTTCTAAGAATTAGTTGTGGAGGAGACTGGAGTCGTGAGTTGCATGGTGGCTTGTGAGGAGAAGCCACAAGAGAGCACCAATGTGGAATCTATCACTAAGAAGGGTGATGATGACGAGAAGACAAGGAGAAGTATGCCAATCGTGAAGAAGACAATAAAACAAGTGACATTGTGTGACTATATAGACAGTAAGGAGATCTGTCTAGAAGTGAATGTAGTTCGACGATGGCAATTAGAGATGCAACATGAGAAGTTAACATCAAATATGAAGTATCGAGAAGACCAATTGGAGATACCAAAGATGACGCCAAGAGGGAGATATGGAAAAAAGTGTGATGACTCGAATGAATGCGGAATATCAAAGTCGAAGAGAGCCATTGTTGAGAGGGAGTGTTGAAATTACAACGCTATCCCATAAAGCCCAGCCCCAATTAACTTTGGAGATGAATGAAGCTACTCGAATATTCTCAAGATATGCAATGAAGTTTCAAATACGATACAAAAATGAAATCGCTAGAAATTGTTAGACGATGCTAAGATGCAATAGGAGCAAGGATTGAGTAATATTCGGAATTTTCCAACACCGACTATGGCATAATATAAATAGGTGGTGTGAATGTGACTATAGGTATCAGCAAGCAACAAAAATACAAGTTTCTCTTCATAGAGTTAAGATGTAGTAGTTAGGCTCTAAGATGTTGTAGTAGAATAAATAGTTAGTATATGATTTGTAGTGCTAAGTATGATAACATTGTAGTATTTTATAATATTAGTTGAATTAGGCTATGGTATTTACGTAAGTACAAAGCTCTATCGTGTTTACGATCGTATCTCGAATTTGAAAAGTTAAATGAATGATCCGAGCTGTTAAAAATATTGTCCATACTAAAATCTACTTAGAAATTAGATTTTCCATTTTTTATTTTTTAACTATTTTATAGAATACGTAGAAAATTGAGTAATTTGACTATTTACAGACTTTTAATTTAACTAATTTTGTACACATTCGATAAATTAGTAAAAAAAATCCAAAAAAATAAAAATTTTGGTCTCCAAGTAGATTTTAGTATGAATAATATTTTCAATGGTTTAGATCAGTCTTTTACATATTGAAATTCAAAATATGATCGTAAGCAAGATAGAACTTCATGTTTACGTAAGTATCATAGCCTAAGTGTCTAACTCATTTAATTTGATTATTAGTGTTATTATATATTGTCAAAATCAACATAAATGAAAGAAAAAACATATATATTTTTATTTATTTTCCAAAAAAAATTCCTTTCAATTTGAGATTTAACAAAATATACTTGTCTCAGTTTTCATCCAATTCGTTTGTTTTCCACTCAAACTCGGCAAGGTAGCACAGCAATATTGAACTTCCGATGATGTTACCTCCTTTCAACGCTTCAACTCAGATTTATTACTTGAAACTTGAAAGCTTAGACTATAAGAAACATTAATTAATGGCATTAAATCTAGATGGCTATGGGAAAGAGAAACCACAAGCTCAGCTCCGAAACGTAAAGACGCTTAGAATCTAAGGGACCTCCATTTGCTACCATTATATATATATATATATATATATATAGAAAGGCTAGGGTGCTCCATGGAGCATCAAATTGCTCGTGCTCCACATTCGTTATATCCAATTTGAAAATTCTAACGACCGATCCGAACCGTTGAACATGATCTACATATTGAAATCTACTTGGAGATTAAATTTTACAATTTTTTAAAATTGTTTGCTATTTTTTAAAGAGGTAGAAAAGTTGCTAATCAAACGGTTTCTGAACCAACAAAAGTTGCAATTTTCCTACCTCTCTAAAAAATAGCAAAAAATTTCCAAAAAATGTAAAATTCAATCTCCAAGTAAATTTCAATATGTAGATCATGTTCAACGGTTCAGATCGATCGTTAGAATTTTTAAATTGAAGATACGATGTGGAGCATTAGGGGTTTGGTGCTCCATGAAGCACCCTAGCCTATCTCTCTCTCTCTATATATATATAGAGCATGGCTAAAATAATATGCATAGTACACCACATAACGTACTATGGGGTCATTTGTATTTAATTTGGTCATTAAATTGATATTTAAGTTGCTCAATAAATTATTCATATCAAAATCTTGTAGGAAATAAAATTTCGTGATTTTTAGAGCTTTCTTGCTATTTTTAAATATTTTTTAAAAACAGCCCAGAAATGACACTTTTGTAGTATTAAATCTGAGCTGTTTTTAAAAAATAGCAAGAAAGCTCTAAAAATCACAATTTTTTTTCCTACAATATTTTCATATGAAGAATTTATTGAGCAACTTAAATCTCAATTTATTGACCTATATCTATATGCATAGTACGAAATGGGGTGTACTATGCATATTATTTTAGCCATGCTCATATATATATATATATATATATAGGCTAGGGTGCTCCATAGAGCACCAAACTTCTAATGCTCCACATCGTATCTCCAATTTAAAAATTTCAACGATCGATCCGAACCGTTGAATATGATCTACATATTGAAATCTACATGGAGATTGAATTTTATATTTTTTGGATTTTTTTTTTGCTATTTTTTAGAGAGGTAGGAAAATTGCAACTTTTGTTGGTCCAGAAATCGTTTGATTAGCAACTTTTCTACCTCTTTAAAAAATAGCAAAAAATTTCAAAAAATTATAAAATTCAATCTCCAAGTAGATTTCAATATGTAGATCATTTTCAACGGTTCAGATCGGTCGTTGGAATTTTCAATCATCTATGTAGTTATATGATATACATATTGAAATATATATAAATATATTTTTATATATATATTTATATATATATAATTTATTCAATCATCTACTCATCTGATTAAACTCCAATTACTATAATATAAATATCCAATTGCACGGATTATATTGTATGAAATTGTGAGAGAAGACAAAAATAAAGTAATTTTGGTTTGTAGGACCAGTGTACCATCGCATAATAGTTCTAAAGATATGGCATGTAATGTAATTTTGGTATCTAGTACTATACTACTATGCATTATAGCATGTAAGAAAGAGGCAATATATGCCAAATCATAGACATAAATTCAAGAAATAGTATTCACCCTGGCGTAGTAATTAATGGAAAGTGTGTATCTAATAAATAAACAAGCAAAAGGGGACCATATCTGTGAAGATGAGGGAAATATAACAGTAATAAGGGAAGTAGAAATATTTGACTAATAAGAAAGATTGACATACAAATCCTGTGTTTATTAGTCCTGAAATTGCCAACTATATAAGTATATATCCAGAAAGACAAAATATACAAAAACAATATTAAAGCTCTGAAACGTTTCTGTAACAGATAGAGATTGGGGGGTTATACATTAATGCTCACATGCCTGCATTGATTGCTCCCCCTCATTTAAAACCCTAATTCCAATTGACAGGTACAAACATTACAGCTTCTTCCACTTTAGAGAAGAGGAGGAGATATAAAAAACAAAATTTAGAAGGCGAAAAGCACAGCTGCAGAGCATCTTTCTCCAAAAAAAGGAAGAAAAAAAAGAAAGAAAGGAGAATAACAGAAAAGTGTAAGAAGAAATGGAGATGAGAGCTTGGCAAGAATTGGGGGTGGTAGATACTATATACGAAGATGATCAAGAGGAAGATGAAGAAGCTTGTTTCGATTCTCTTTCTCATGGTTCATCAGATGTCGGGTCACCAAACCACCGGTCAATTTCGTCACCTCCTACAACTCTTCGAGGAATTGTCGAAGCGTGGTATGTCAATTCTTATCCACTGCTGCATCTCTGCTATTTAAATACTTTGTCACTGTTATTTGTTTATGTCAAATTTTAGGAGAC
Source organism: Eleocharis quinqueflora (assembly GCA_964058865.1). Taxonomy (NCBI): domain Eukaryota; kingdom Viridiplantae; phylum Streptophyta; class Magnoliopsida; order Poales; family Cyperaceae; genus Eleocharis; species Eleocharis quinqueflora. The sequence goes on from CAXKVX010002423.1 coordinate 32,792, forward strand.
CTCTCTTAGAAGACGAGTTTAGTAATGTTTTCTAGGTAGTTCAATTTGTTCAATTTACCTCTAATTGCACTTGAATTACTAAAACTCTGAGTAGCATGTTTTCAGTGAGACTGCTTTGTTTTTTCCCAAACTAACAATTATGTTCTTCTTGTTTTCTTACTAATGTTGCATGTGGTTCTCATTTAAGTATATTTACATAGAAAATTACAAATAAAGGTTAGGGGGAATTTTCAAATAAAGTGCTAATTTATTCGTAAGTTTTTTTGTTTTGTATTTCTTTTGTAATTAATATCTTGCTTGTGAATTTTTCTCAATAAGGTCACGGGAGAAAGGATGCAGACCTGATGTAATCGTAAGAGTTCAGGATCAGTGCTTTCGCTTACACAAGGTTATTTTAATGGTTTCGACTAGAGAAGAGATTTTCTGTCTAGAATTATATATGTTAATTTTATGAATTATGCTTTCTAGAATAAATTCCTATTTGTTATTTCTCAATCAGACGTTAAATGAGCCAGAATGAAAGGTCATACTGTTTTTCTGTAAAGGAAACAAAAGAAATTCAAGAGATATCTTCCCAAATGAGTTAATTGATTGAGAAATAATTAATTGTACTAATGTACTAATCTACCCATTCTATAGGTAATTTACCATCCAATAATTCACCATGAACATACCAAAGCCTTTGCTAAGGTACTCACAAATGCACCTGAAGGTACCAGTATAAATGAGTACATTGATTTAGAAACAATTATGTATTCAATTATTTACCCATTTATATAGGCCAATTTTCCAACCAACATTTCACCATTAACTTACCAAATCCATTGCTAAGGTACTCACAGATATACCTGATATTGCAAGACATGTCATAGGTACATCAATTTAAACAAAAAAGCTACTTGTACTAAACTGATTCAAAACTGATTGTACACCTACATCCCTCTTTCTCAATATATACATGCAGTGAATGAATCTGCAACCATATGTATCACAATGGAATTACTAGCTTCCTGTTCTATGTTGAATCATATATTGTTTATCTTTACATTTGCAATGGCACGGGATTCAACTTTCAGACAAGAATCAGAGAATTGCCAGATCTGGCATCTATCAATCCATCCAAGGTCACTGTTGGCCTAAAAATCCTACAGTGTGATTTGTAGTTCTGCTATCCTATTGCTTTTACAATATAGCTATCTATGTTGCAAGTCACTCCACATGACCCAAAGGTCACTGTTGACCTTAAAATCCTACAGTTTGATTTCTAGTTCTGATAAGTGATATCCTATTGCTTTTACAACATAACTATCCATGTTGCAAGTCACTCCACATGAAGCCTATTTATGTGCGTTCATTGGGGAAATTTTACATAGTCATAATCATCATTCATAAGTTATATTTTACATATCCATTATAGTGCGGGACGGATCTAGAATTTTCGTTAGAGAGGCATGATCTATATTTTTTTCTCAAGAAAGCAAAATAAGACACATTTTAAAAAATCAAATTGCATATTTAAAAAAAAATTGGCAATTGTATAAATATAAAAGGTAAATTTTGTGACAATTTTTTTTGGGGGGGAGGGGGGAGGCAGCTGCCCCCTCTGACTGTACATACCTCCGCCCCTACTTATAGTAATAATTCATCATTATAAAAGTAAGCTGTTAAGATTTTACATAGTCCTTATAATCGTCATTAATCATTGGAGAAATTTTACATAGTACATAACCACTGGCTAGGTTGAATTCAAATGTTCTCTCTTTTTTTAGATTTTACAAAGTATAAGAAGGTGTGATTCTATAGTTTGATATTTGATTCGTCACACACAACAAAGGGAAATTTTGGAAATTTGCTGTGCTGTGCTATTCTGGTCCCAAAAAGACAAGAGGCAGTTTTCCCCACAGGCAGTACCACTGCTCGGTTGTATTTCTTGGCTCACATTGATTATAGTTACTGTGTACATTTAATTTCCCTCCCATGTCCTTTCTTTTTCTTTCAAATTTATTGCCATTTTCGGTCTTTGCTTCGTGCCTCCGCCTTTTTCATCCATTTATCATGGTAAGTCTAACTGGTAACGAGATATCATTTATGTACGTACAATCCACACAGTAAATGCCTTCTTTCCTTTATACCGTTTGCTTTGAAGTTTCAACTTTGAAACTCTCAAGATTCTTTTTCTGTTACATGCAATTTCGTAGATACAACCCTATAAACTTATAATTTTAATATGCACGGAAACTTTCTCATACTTGCATTTAAAGTTTTACATAAAATAAAGAAGAAGAAAAAGGACAACCTAGTCAATAATCTGATTTCTATTTTCTTCATCATAAATTCAGGATCCAGTGATACATCAGTGCGGTTACTTGAAGCGCAACTTAACAGATTCTTCTGACATTACCATCAAACTTCCTTTGGGCTTAACAACCGATGCATTTTCCCTTGTCATAATTTCTTGCTACAACAATGATGTATCCTTAACTCCATCAAATCTTGCCTTCGTCCGTGCTGCAGCTGAGTGGCTTGAGATATCAAATAACAACACGAACACCACACCCTTGCTGATAACCCTTATCGAGGATTATTTCTTTGAGGAGGTGGCTACAGAATCATCACAGACAATTAAGGTGCTAAGGTCCTGCGTGAAATTATTTGGAGGCGAGGTGTCAGCACCAGCGGTGGCACTTTTCGTAAGGTGTGTAGAGGTTTTGGCTGGTTCAGTTGGGGCAGGAGAAGAGTGGCTCGACGATGTGGCGGCATTGCCCGTTGAAGAGATGCAAGCTGTCGCAGAGGAGATGAACGAGCGTTCATTGCATGATCATGATTTGCTCTACCGAATTGTTGATCACTACCTTGAGGTGATTCTAAACATGACTTTGTTTGTTGTTGGCTGGATATTATGAACAGAAGATTTTGTTATTTAATTTCCAGATGTTTTTATTTATATTCACCTGTTAGAGTTCAAAATATTATCGGATTAAGGTTGTATGCATGTTTGTAGCTAGCTTCTTCCACTCAGGATTGTAACCAATTAACCCGACCACTGCTTAATATAAGCTTATGGGCCAGAACTTAACATGAGCCCAAAAAGGCCCACTACTAAGCCCATGTTTCCTCTCAGAAGTCGGACTAAATTCGGTCAAACACTTAACATTTATCCCATTAACAGACAATAGAGATATCAAAGAATAATCTAACATCTGCCCCTTTTAAATGAAAATAGAACCATGAGGGAAAACTGAGTGAGGAAGACAAGGCAAGGCTATGCTACACCATCACTTGCTCGAGCCTCTCGCCGCCTCTGTTAATGCACTTGGTACAGAACCCCTGCCTCCCGTTACGCTTCATCGTTCAAGCAATGCTGCTCAACCAACTCCAATCCCACCATTCGCTCTTCCACCACCACCAGCATATAGTCACATCACAACTTAAGCCACCAAGACCTCAACAACCACTTCCAACACCCCCAACACAAACACTCGGTGCGATTTTACAGCGTGATGCGATTCTCAGACAATCTGCACATCTGCGTGCCTCCATGGAGGCTACAAGCTTTCGCATTGAGAGTCTTGAGAAGGAGATGGCTGGGCTCAAGAGGTGTCTCAAACGATCCGAGGAATCAGCACGATCTGAGAGTTTTCGAACTGTAAGTGAAACTACTGCCAAGTCTAGTGACGTAGAGGGGAAGGCCTTTTTCGGTACAAGAATGGTACGTGGGTTTAAAAGATTTTTCATGAAGGGCGGCGGGGTTTCGGCTGACTGCCGTAGGTTGGGTGTAATTGGCGAGGCAACAACCGAACATAGGAGGAATCGTTCTCTTAGTAGTATAGAGTTTGCCTGACTAGTTGATTGGATCTCTTTGATTAATTATGATTCAAGTGTTATATACAGCTAGCAGTGTGCTATATATATATATTGGTCTGTTAGTATTTTTCTTTTTCTTTTTCATTTAACTGTCACGATCTTGTATTTATAAGGTAAGTTTCAGGTGTCAAAAGTTGACTCCTAACAAATGGCAATATGTGTAGTTTTGTTTGGTTTGCCTTTTCTTTAATTCTTTTTTTCTTCCTTTTATTGTTCTGAACCAATGGTGTAATTGGAGTGAGTGAAGATGCATGTGTGTGCGCGTATATATATTATGTCACCTTTGTTTCTATATGTTTTTATAAGAATAATGCATGAGTAATCACAATATGTTAGAGAAGTACCTATATGCTACAGAAAAATTAGAACACAGGCTCCTTGAAACAATTGTCAAACAAGAAAATATCCTCTGGTCCAAGAGAAGTGCTTTCATATGAATTGTCGGATTAAGATCAGATGCTTAACCGTCAACGATATAATACAGTGGGTTTTATATTGTTAAAACAAGAGCGTTGAAATTAGATCGGACTGTCCAGATGAAGAGTGCATCCATCTAGTGCAAAAAAAATGCACCAGAGGATATGGTTCAGTTGTCAAACACCTTGTGTGCGAAAACAAATTGGACATGATTTAGTATAATTTAGTTTGACAGAAGACTTGAACTGGTTTCATCTTATGCTTTATGGAGAGAACGTTGTAGGCGGGTATTCTCTGATAAAGAACAGTCAATCATTCAAACTGCTAGAGAGGTGGTGCATGATTTTACCTACTGGTATGAAGACTCAGCCTCTGGTACTGCTATTTCAAGTTCTGCGACATTAGTCAGAGGAGCATGATGCATTGCTGCTGTGACAAGTGCTGATTGAAATGAACGATGATGCATCAGATATTACAATGAGGGAGATAGGGTTCAAAGGACATGTATAAATACTTGACTGGGTTTAAGTTTCCTTTTTATGTTTTATTTTCTTCTTTTCTTCTCTATTTTGTTTAGTTTTTTAATAATGTGCATATTCTGTACCACTGATCACCATGTGATCATTATTTATAAAATTTGGGGGCTTTGACCCCCATCTTTTCTTCAAAAAAAAAAAGTATAATTTAGTTTGGTTTCATCTCAAAAAGATATCAGTTTGCAGCCACTTAAACCATTATTTATCAGACATGCTAAACAGTACAGGAAAATGGAAATGGTTTGGTATAATTTAGGTTCACTAAAACTCATAAAAAAAGGTCATATAAGGAGCAGTGCTGTGGGACACATATTTATCAGACCAATTATTAGATTGCAAGAAGCTTAGAAACCAAGGTTATTATTAGTTCCAGAGGAAAATATCAAGACCAGTGAGCCAATTAATAATTCAGTTGCTGTACCTTTATCTCAAAAAAAAATCAGTTTTACCAGTAGAGAATGCATTATCTGTAATGCTGTACTGATGAGCCATGTTTGTGCCATATATTGAGCGATTTTGATGTATGATTAAAGCTACTTTTTGTTTTCATTTCTGTTGTAATGCACACGCCTTCATGAAATGATTAAAACCCTACTTGTACTTGAACGCATCTCACAATTAGAAGAAATAATGTTAATACGATTATTGTTGTTGTGAAGATACTGTCATGACAGGCAATTGATAAAATGCTAGGCCCGGAAAGGTTTTCGTTGGGACTGTTAATTGTAATTTTTGATTTGTGCACTCTTTGAAATTAATATACTTTTCGTCCAATTTAATGTTTAAAGCATTATATGCTATAAGAGCTGCGTTCAACACGGCGATTGTTCGAAATCGAAGCTATTCTGTATCAAGAAATTAACAAATTGGAATGAAAGTTGACTGGTTGAGGTGATTCTAGTTGCTTTCGACCTTGCACTTTTAGTGATGAAAAACATTTCTTTTCATCTCAAACAAATTATAAAATATTTTTGTAGTGCATGGCGCAATGATTATTATTCTTAGTGTATGGAAATTTGAATTGTCTACATAAAATTTGCATCTCATTTGTGATTTTATTATTTTTATTGCGGGATTAGTTTTTTCAGGAGCGGAATCAGAATTTTCGTTAGAGAGGGTAAGATTTATAAAAAAAAATTCATGGGAGACAAATGACATAAATTTTTAAATATACATATTTATTTCGCAAAAAAATTGTGAAATCGATACAAAACATAAGATTATTTTGCAATCTTTTTCAGGAGCGTGGAGTAGTTTTTTGTCCATGCCTTTTCGTAAAATGATTAGTGTTCTTTGATTAATTTTCCCTACTATTGGTCTCGCGAAATCAGGACCTATCATTCGTGTTTGCGTCATCCAATCTAAAATAAACAAATGAGATCTCATCAACAGATCCTCTATTTTGTAATTGATCTGATCCGACAGGTTCTTTGAAGATCGGACAAAACCTGTTTATTGAAAGTTTTTTTGAAGGAGATTAGAGGCTTTGGCCTGTTTATTTAAAGTTGAACAGTACGAATATTAGGTTGGGATTTATCCACAACCAATTGATATACGATCTCCATATTATACCATGGTCCATACGAATCTGTATTTTTGGAATGATACAGTTTTTGTATGTTGATATTGTAAAAAAACTGTAGTGCAAGCGGCGATAAAAATTCAGAAAGACTGACTATTTTTAATTACTGTAGGTTGGAGTAATGCTAATTCGGTCCATATCTAATATCAAGAAATCTAAATAGGTAAACCATTTTTTATGTATCCTAAAGTCAACACATTGTGTGCACTTTGTCTCTCTTTTCAGTTTCCTCTGTGAAGTGCACAAAAAGAGAACTAGAGAAACTTGTTTATTATGTTTTATTTACAGATGGGATAACGAGAGGCAGAATCGATTAGAGCTTATTGATCTATCCACGAGTGTTTAGCTCATCAACCAATTATTTGCAATTTGCTGATAATTTCATGTAATCTAGCTAAAACCCTTGGCGAAATGATGGACACACAGAGATCAAATTTACCAGAATATACTCAAATTGAAAAGTAAAATGAAAAGAAGTATATATTGTGGAATCATAAAAGCATAAATTCTAATTTCTAACCAATTACATTTGCAGCTCTTAACCCCTCTAGAGAATCATCTAGAGGGTTTACTAATAACAACTAACATAGAAAAAAGAAAAGAAAAAAGTCGATTCAATCATGAGAAAAACAGAGAATAATGTATCCTAGGATCGAATGAACGGTACCAGTAGTGGTGTTGAAGACGGTGGCGCATCGCCTCTCTTGTAAAAACCAGATGGTTGAAATGCACATCCTGACGCTCCTCGCCATTGCCGTGATTAAGCCCATTGAAATAAAGCAAGAAACAAACGAGAAAGGGAGAGAAATTTCCAAGAAACCCCTGTTTTGAAAGCAATATAGATCAAGGTGAGAGGAGAGGTTATGTAATGGCCTTATGTATGGCTTGAAATGAAACGGATGGTGCAAATGCAACGTTCCTTTTTCAATTGTTAGTGACGAAATCGAGATATGTCAGATACTGGTACGCAAGTTCGCAAGTTGTAGCGTTTCACAAACAGCATGCGATTAACAAACGGTAGTCGGTAGGGGTTAGGCGCATCTGACATCTCCGTTTTGTATCTTTGTAAGTTGTAACGTGAGTACGTTGGCAAATGGCTAATTTTCGGTTCGGATCGGATCCCTTATTTCTTATTGGATCCAGCCAATTGGTATTTTGTCCTATTTTAATACAGGGGATCAAATTTGATCAAGACTGTTGATTTGAATCAGCTATTTCAAAATCGAAAGATAAAAATTTGTAAAATACATACTGCATTACTAAGATATATAACTTTTTTTGTTACATTAATTTTACAGTGGTAAATGAAATTATTGGTCGTGGATGATTGCCACATATAATGAAAGGTTACGAAAAGATGTTATCAAAATAAAAAGTTTGAAGGACTAAATGGTTATTATTTTATGTGTCATGAAATGTAATAAAGTTAGGTTACCGGTTACGATAAATTAACCTGTCAACGCAATATTTTACGTCAACCAATACTATTTCCAATTCCAATGCGACCCATGCCACGAGGTCTTAGATCTTTGACCAATCGAAATTCAGTCCACAAAATAAGTTAGTTAAAACGTGCGCGCTGCCTGCGTGAGTCACGTTATGCTGTTCGGATCCTGTATTTCCGGGTTCACACCCGTTAATCATGTCAACTGTTCCGAACTCGGACCGGGCCTGAATACCACAAAAAAGAAACTGAGTCCATCTTAGTTTCATTTGAGATGATCTGTACGCATCTAAGCCCGCCAGGCCTCAGCACATCAGCCCATCGGCCCATCGGCCCATCAGCCCATCAGTCCAGTCCATCAGCCCATCGGCTCGTCGGCCAGAGCATTTATTATAGCAGAGAGACTTCGATCAAGCAGGCTGAGATTGTAAAAATAAATAAAACACAATTTCTTTCCGTCTCATATTACGCCATTACGGTGCTAACGTGCGCGGTGCGCCTTTTCTTTCATTCTTCAGCTTTGGGGGCTCTTCTCATCTCTGTGAGACTCTGACTCTGTCCCTCTATCTTTTGTCGTATTCCCCGCGTGTTACATGCTAAATTATATCATTTTCAGAACCCAATTAATACAAAATCAATTCTCTACTCTCTAATAAATCATCTACATCCTCTGAAATCTCGGTACCACCTCCATCATCGTTTGATCCGCCGATCTCTGGTCGGAGAGAAGACCGAGCAACAATGGCGGGGCGCCGGGAGGGCCCACTGAAGCGGATCGCGGGACAGCAGTCGCGCGGATCCAGAATCGCCATAGCTGTAGCGGTTGGAGTTCTTATTGGTTGCGTTTTCGCGTTTCTCTACCCTGATGGATTGTTCAAATCGTCTAGATCCTTCTCTGGCAGCAGCTCCGCTCGATTGAGTCAGGTGTGTTCGAATTTCAACTGAATTCCAATCTGTACAAGTTGGTGCATTTGGATCTGTATTCCCTAACAATTCAATTAGGATAAGCATGTAGTATTGCTGCCCAATTGTAGAAAATTAATGTTGACTCCTATTTTCCAATAGAAACAAGTAGACTTGGACTTTACGTTACTGTGGAATATTTTCTTTTTCATTTCTGTTTTGGTTATTAGTCCTTAAAACTAAATTTTGTATCTTTCTCGATTCAGGCTAAAGGCTTTGTTGTTGTTGTTGTTGTTGTTGAGTGTCTCTATTTGGGCTAATAATGGGGCTAGTTGCTAATATCTTTTCTTTGTGGGCAATGCTGCAGTTGTTACCAGTATCTTTTTTCTTTCTGTCTACTCTTTTTGTTTGTCTATTGTGATATGACAAGTTCATATTTATTTTTTTTGCATTTATACAAATGGATTTATCTAATGGTTATTGCTTTCTGTCATGTACATAATCTTTTTGCTGGGAGACACCTTTGCTTGATTCATGGAACCTATGTTGTGCTTGAGGAGTAATTAATAAACAAAACAAATGCTTTTCAGTTTATGGAATCAATATGTTTTTGTTAAATAAATGGCTACTTTTGTCAACTATAGGGCTTTGATGCTATCTCAACTTAAAAAAGAACAAAAAATAATGATTAGTGCCCCTTTTCAACCTCAAAGCTCCTGTGCTGTACTGTAATATGAGACCAGGGTAGAGTTTGGCTCAATCAACAACATTTTTATGAGCTCGTATTTTCATCAAATTACCCGGACCTGACCTCTAGCATTGAAGTATATTTGGGAAACAATACCTAGAAAGGATTGTCGCATTGGTATGTATCAAATAGAATTTATCCATGAACTGCACCCAGCTCAATGTGCAGACAATAACACAAAACTTATTGTTATATTCTATAAAATTTAATATCTCAGAAAACTTCTTTTCCTTTCACCTATAACAACTCTTAGTCTTTTAACACTTAAATCTGTAGCTTTTCCTCCCTAAACTGCACATATTAATGTCACCTACCTCACTTTTTCTAAAGATGAATATGGGAATCCAAAATTTAGGACTCAGGCCTGGACTAGCCATGAGCCATAAAGGTACTTGCATGTGCTTACTGGTCCTAAACTTTGTAGTGTAAGTTTGGTGAGTCCTGTAGTATTAATTGCGATTCAAAACGGTAAATGAAGTGACCGTATTAAGGACCAATTGTGTAAAAAAAAATTTCAATTTACTGCTAGTCTAAGTTTGATGAATATCAAATTCTGGGTTTCTTTATCTTTTTTGAAAAGGCAGGCAAATGGCTGAGAATTATTGTTTCCTCATCTTTTAAATAACTCATTTTACAATAAAAGATTGCTCGTTCCCTTTGTATGAAGTCTTGAAATTTTGTTATGAGCCTTTTTCTTATTGCCGTGTTGGTATGCATTGTTTGGGTATATCACAGTTCTAATTAGTTTTGCACAGAATATCTTGTTGGTTGACTGCCTAAAATTAGAAATTGCTCATGTTTTCTGTCGTGTTGTCCCCACGTAGTGAATTAATTCCTCTTCATTGTAGCTGTACTGCCATTTCAGGATTTGAAGGTGGTCTTGGTCCAGTTATTGAATTTTACTGAAAAGTTGTCTCCCATTGGGTTTCATTTCTAGCCTACCCCAACTTGTTTGGGTCTAAAGGCTTTGTTTTTGTTGTTGTCCTATCGCAGTTCTCTTTGCATGCACGTGTTTTTCCTGGTAGTTCTATGTACCAGCCAGGATTTGGCAATATAACACTTTGGTGCTTCCTGCTTTTTAAGTCGCTAATAGTTTAAAGTTTAAACCTTCAATTCAGGTCATTTCATCTTCATGCGCATCATCCACCGAGAGAATCAAAACCCTTGAATCCCAACTCGCAATTCTAACTGGCAAAAACAGAGAACTAAGCAGCCAAGTCAACGACCTCTCAATGAAGCTCCAAATTGCAGGCCATGGGAACACCAAGGCCCTGTATAAAGCAGGGCCATTTGGCACTGTGAAAGCCTTCAGAAAAAATCCAGTTGTTATTTCTGACGAGTCAGTAAACCCTAGATTAGCAAAAACTCTCCAACAAGTTGCAATAAACAATGAGCTCATAGTCGCACTTGCAAATTCAAATGTACAAAGCATGCTTGAACTTTGGTTCACCAGTATAAAACGAGTTGGTATAAAGAACTACCTTGTTGTTGCATTGGATGACAACATAGAGAGCTTTTGTAAAGGGCGGGATGTGCCTGTTTATCGGCGGGACCCAGATGAAGGTATAGACTCAGTTGCAAAGACAGGAGGCAACCACCAGGTTTCAGGTCTCAAATTTAGGATCCTTAGGGAATTTCTCCAATTGGGATACAGCGTACTACTGTCAGATGTAGATATAGTCTACTTACAAAACCCATTCGACCACATCTATAGAGATTCTGATGTTGAATCAATGAGTGATGGCCATAGCAATGCAACGGCATATGGCTTCAATGATGTGTTTGATGAACCAGCTATGGGTTGGTCTAGATATGCGCACACCATGCGAATTTGGGTATATAATTCAGGATTTTTTTACATTAGGCCAACTGTTCCTGCGATTGAGTTACTGGATCGAGTTGCTGGTCGCTTGTCCCGTGAACCCAATTCGTGGGATCAAGCTGTATTCAATGAGGAGCTGTTTTTCCCCTCCCACCCAGGATACGAAGGTCTGCATGCTTCTAAAAGGACTATGGATATTTATCTCTTTATGAACAGTAAGGTGCTTTTTAAAACCGTGAGAAAAGATTCTAATCTCAAAAAACTGAAGCCCGTTATTGTGCATGTGAATTACCATCCTGATAAGTTTGAGAGAGCAAAGGCCGTGGTAGAGTTCTATGTTAATGGCAATCAGAAGGCACTGGATCGGTTCCCTGATGGGTCAGAGTAGATTATGCTGGTATATTTTGCAAATTAGTCAAATTTTTGTTATCAAAAGGTTAGCTGTGCGTTATCGATTTCATTTTTACTTCTAGATTTTAGCGTTATCTATATAACTAGTATTCGGAGTTTTTTGTTGGCTCTTGAATAATGGTGTGTTGTATATTTATTATAATATAATTAACTATGTTGTACTAGGATATTTAACTCACATTATATTCAATATTTTCTTTTGTTTACTTTGGTTTCAATAAGATGGAACACCTCCATAATTGTTAAACTTTTTTCTTTAATTACTGGTCGCTGTAACATATATAAACTCTTCCACCCCCAGTCAATACAATTTTCTATTGTACTTTGAATATCCTGAAACCTTTGAAATCAGTATTCTTTCAGATTCTTGATAGAGTTAAATACGGTTGAATGACAAATGTGCTCAGATTTTAAACGGCTTTGCATTCGCTCATTGTACAACTGGTAACATTCTAGCACTCCGTATGGATGCAAATTGTCTATTGATAGATTAATTGCATTAAACTATATTTTAACTGTTAATGCAACATGTCAACAAATTTGCAACATATCTGCATTTTGTTTATTTAATGAATCATGAATCCAATTTGATGTAACTTGTTATCTGTTTGATCACCAGTCATTAGTTATTAATCATTAAACTTTAAAATTGATTGATGGATGACAAAATCGGTTTCAAAGTTCTTTAAACATGACAAACCTATAATTGACATTTTTTATTTCAAAAAAGGCATTTATAATTGACAAAGTTGTCAAATCAAAATTGTTCTCGCGATGATCCATCTCACCACGTTTAATGATTAATAACTGATGCTTAGTCGTTATTAGAGTCTTAGTCCTGCTTTAAACAGAACAAATTTCTTTTGAAATAAGTCAAATCGTTTTGACATTGAATATCTATAAGGATCTCCAAATTAGTTTAAAACATGCAACCTCCCATTCACAGTGCATTACAGGAAACATTCAGCGGTTACTGAGATCGAGATGCGGCGTGAGCGGTGGAACCATATTTCTTGCACCGTTTTTTATCGGTTTTCTCGGCCCTCGTTTAATTTGGACCGTTTGATTAGATCTGGATGGTTGACGGTCAATTATATGATTCAAGAGTTTTTATATTATAAAATTAGATTCGTTCAAATCCAATCCAACGGTCCAAATAAATGGATGCAATGGTTGATCGTTATATTTTGTATGCGTCAGAACGCGTAATCCGGCAATGTATTTCGACCAATTTTCACGTTTTCTTGACTTTTAGTAGTATAGAAGCACGCAAGTTCGCATTGATTCTCCTTTTGTTGATTTAACATGCAGGTACAAGAGATTGGAAGAGAAACGAACGCTAGATCTAGGCTCAGGACCTAGAGACGGAGGAATCGGAGCACTTCAGCATATCCTTGCGGCCGCAAACATCCTGTCCCAGCTTCCAGAGAAGACTCGAAGAAAATCCTTACAAACGCAAGGACATGATTGCGTTCACAAACATTCCGCTCCAAGCGTCAGAGGAGCCAGGACCCTTTTTCTTTCGGGCGCAAGGAACTCCTTGCATCCGCAAAACTTTTGCTCCTGTTTCCAGAGAGTTGCAGCCAACTCCTTGCGGATGCAAGGAATTGTACGCTTTTTCAAAATTCAGGGATTTAATTAGGAAACAGGGGGGAGGACTTGCCATTCTGAACTCACTTTCTTCCTCACCATTGCTGGAGCATTTCTAAGGCGATTTTGGAGGAGAAAACCTAGATCTAGACGGATTTGTGCAAGGAAGAAGATCAAGACTCGGAATCAAAGCTTGGTTTAGGGTTTTATCAATTTCTCTTCTCTAGCTTTTAGTTTTTGATGTCTTTGACTCGTTCTTTTGTGCTTGTAACAATGATGAGAGGCTAAATACCTCCATAGGGTTAGGGTTTTAATGTGAAACTTGCAAACTTGTTGAATGCTTTGATGAATGTTGTTCTATGAAATTGATTTTCCTTATTTTAATTGAGATTTCTTGGATTTGAATTGATTGATTGAGAGATAGTTGGTTCGAATCCCGATCTAGAAAATTCACTAGATTTGTCTCGTATCCGAAGGGAACTAGATTAGATCTAGGGGTAGTTAGGGGATTGTGTGCCTAGTGTGTAACTACCGGGGTAATATAATTCTAGCAAAGCTTAAATAACGTCTTTATAATCCATAGCACGAGTTTGGACTTGACTAACCATCGGTTCACAATCGTGCTAGGTTTGGTACCGAGTCGAGAAATCACCAACTCGGTACCAACTATTGTTGTCCGTACCCATTTTATAAATAACTTTAATCAAATGAGCGTTCAACTTAGCGAGTAAGTGGATCAACAGACTCAAGCCCTAGGTCTAGACTAATCGATAAATTACCGCTTAATTACGATTCTTCACATTTCAATTCGGTTACCGGATCAAACACACTTCACCAACTCTATCACTTGCTTAGAACCAATTTTGTTTCGAACTATCCGTAAATCGACTTGTCCCTGTGTTCGATACCCAATATTCAACCTCAACGACAATCGTACACTTGCGACACACGACAGTATTTGGGTTTAAAACTTAATATTCTAATTGCATAGAAATACTGCATCAATGGTTTGAATCTAGTTTTGTTACTGATAGAAATCACGTTCTTTTTTATGTTTTTTAGATATTTTATTATATATATTAAATAGTTTAGAATGCAAATAAATTACTTTTTAGTATTTACATTTAATTACTGTCAAATTGGACTTCACTTGACGCCGGTCCTAAGGAAAGAGCAAAATCAACAGGCGAAATCAACAAGAAAAATCTATGCATGAAGGTTGCGTTGTCGGCCTTCTTCCGCCTCCCCCTCTATCATATGTCCTTACCCCCTTCCCTCCACCTCTTCTATGTCTTTTTTCTGCCACCATCAATCGAGAGAAAATCGTTGCCGAAAAAGAGAGAGAGGAGGGAATTACTCAACGTGTTCTCCTTGTGGCCGTCTCTTGTTCCGACTTGGTCTCGCTTCCTCTCAAATCTCTCTGTCGTGAAGAAAAGGAGGAAAATCACATCGCAGGTTTCTTCCAGTAGCCACCTCTTGTTCCAACTCGGCCTCTCCCTCCACCCTTTTTTTCATCTCCTTCCCCCCTTCCCGTCGACTCCACCCCGTGGATTTCTCCTCAACGATGAGCAACGGCGGCGGTATCGAGCTCCAACTCCTCGTGAAGGCAGCCATGAGGGGAAAATAGAAACCTAACCCTAACTGGAAGAGATTTGCGACCTACAGCACCCAATGGAGTTGTAGCGTGTGTTCAGAAAAATCTAAAACAGTTAAACAACCATCTAGAAAATATTGGCCTTCAGAGATTTAGCAGCAGCTCCTCAGAGATTCAGGGGGGCCATGAGGTGGTGCGAGACTCTACATGCACAAACCGATGGAATGTTTCAGCGAGAAGAGACAAAGATCTGAGGTGTGTCGGTATTCACCCACATGAGGATATAAAACTAAATGCAGGTATATTGTAGTTGATTTTGTGATCCATAGTAAAATTTAAGGACTGACCCTCATCTTTGAAGATGAATGGTGCTACAAGGCCAACTTCGATGTACGAAAAATTGTGAGGTGTACCCAAGATTGTTGAGTGATGGTATGTCGCGACAAGTGTGGTATGTCTTGAAATCCCGGTGATGATGAAGAAGCTTCGTCTTTTCAAATGTTAGGTTTAATATCATGTTGTTGCTTGTAACTCTTCTTAGTTTTTTTTTATTTCGTACTTTTTAGTATTTTTTGTTTCGTGTATTCTTCTCTCATTTTTTTCATGTAATTCATATTTATGTGATCATCTCATATATGAAATTTGAGTGACTTTACTCCCATCTTTTACTAATATATATATATATAGAGAGAGAGAGAGAGAGAGAGGGATTCGTAGCCGCCACCTATATCGTAGCTGCTTGCAACTGCTCCGTCATACCAAGTGTAAATGGTCAATCGGGACCGTTGAAAACATTCTTCATACTAATATAGACTTGGAGATCAAATTTTACATTTTTTTTTGAATTTTTTTTACTATTTTATCGAATGGGTTGAAAATTGGATGTTTGTAAATCGTTAGATAAATATATTTTCAATCCATCCGATAAAATTATAAAAAAATTAAAAAAATATAAAATTTGGTCTCCAAGTCTATATTAGTATAAAAAATGTTTTCAACGGTCAGGATCAGTCATTTACATTTGCTATCATGAAGCGGTTGCGAGCGGTTGAAAGTTAGGCGACTACGAATTCCTCCTCATGTATATAATTGTACATATGAATACGTTCGGTTTAACATAACTAGTTTGTATTAACATTGTTTAAGTAATTGTGTTGATTATTTTATTTTTTATGCAAACTAAATTCTTTTATTATTCATATTATTTATTTCTTAAGAATTCAGATAAATATACATATGAATATGTTCAGTTTGACATAAGTAATTAGTATTCATAATGTATCACTAATTATACATATTTTTTATTTTTTTTATTTAGACTAATCATCTGATTGAATTTACATAATACAAGCATTATTTTTCTCATTCATTTAGTACCTGATGCATTTCAAACGGAAACCGAATAATTCTACTTATACCCTTCATTTATGTGGATAAGCATGCACTTCATTTCAATTCGATCTCTCATTTCAATTAGTTTAAACAATTGAAAGACAAAATTTTGGAATAAATGTGCTAGATCCATAAAACCGAAATTTTTTTTATTAACCAAAATAAATTAAAAAAACACGAAAATGGCAAAAATCGGATCAAAATCACCAAACTAGCCATTCCGGAATCTCTGGCTCCGGAATAACTCCGGAATCACAGTCTCCGGAATAACTCCGGATTTATTTGTTGCACTGTGTTGCGGAGAGAGAGGGAGAGGTTGTTTCGATTATTTTAATAATAAAAATATTAATATTTTATTTGATGAGTTGGGTTGTATTTATGTAAGTTTTTGTAACGAATTCGACTGCACTTATCGAGATTATAACTAAATTTTTTTTAACGTCGCAAATCATCGAGCTGTAGACATCCGATTCTACTTCCACCACATTGAGTCTGATTTGCGATCGGAGAAACGTGCATCTCAAATTTCGCTCCATCTTGAACATATATCTTAATTAGTCTTTTTTATCATGATTTTGCATCGGATTCAATTTTGAATTGCTCATTTTTCCGATCGCAAAACAGACTCGATGTGATGAAAGTAGACTCGAATATCTACAGCTTGATGTCTTGCGACGATAAAAAAATACTAATTATGATGCCGACGAGCTAAGCTGAAGTTGTTACAAAAAATATTAAGTATGATTAGCATTTTTTTTCCTACAAACTTCGACTACTCTCTCCGGGATCATAACTAATTCTTTTTTATGATCGCAAGCCA
>CAXKVX010002424.1:0-35272 GCA_964058865.1 Eleocharis quinqueflora
GTTTGCACTCACTAATGAAGTATTATGATCAGAATTACTTCTTAGTAGGATATGATACTTTGTGATGTTTTTTTAATGGTTACCACCTATAAAAGAAGTACTTTGATAAGAAACACTTCTCGCAGTAGGGTAAATTCTTTGTGATGTTGTATTTAGTGGTTACCACCCATAAATGAAGTACTTTTATCGGAATCACTCATAAATTAAGTATTCGGAAATGAAACACTTAGAGTGGTATAAATACTTCTTTGGTGTGTTTTAATGAATGGTTACAACACTTAAGTGAAGTACTCGGAGAAGAAACTCCTCTCGTGGTAAGATATGATGTGTTGTGGAGTTTTCTCGAAAGGTTACTACTCATAAATGATACACTGATCAGAAACACTTCTTAGTAGGAAATGATGCTTTATGGTGTTTTCTTTAATGGTTACCACCCATAAATGAAGTACTCGGGCATTAAACACTTAGAGTGGTATCTATGATTCTTCGTTGTGTTTGAACGAATGGTTACAACAATTCAATGAAGTACTCGGGGAAGAAACTACTCTCGTGGTAAGATATGATGCGTTGTGGAGTATTCTTGAATGATTATCACTCATAAATGAAGTACACTGATCAGAAACACTTCTTAAAAGGATATAATGCTTTTGGTGTTTTCTTTAATGGTTACCACCCTTAACTGAAGTACTCGAAGAAGAAACACTTTTCGTAGTAAGATATGATGCTTTGTAGAGTGTTCTTGAAAGGTTAGCACTCATAAATGAAGTATTATGATCAGAATCATTTCTTAGTAGGATATGATGGTTTGTAGTGTTTTCTTTAATGGTTACCACCCATAAAAGAAGTACATAGGTTAGAAACACTTCTCGCAGTAGGGTAAGATGCTTTGTGATGTTTTATTTAATGGTTGGTACCCATAAATGAAGTACTTTGATTGGAATCACCCATAAATTAAGTATTCGGACATGAAACGCTTAGAGTGGTATCTATGCTTCTTCGTTGTGTTTTAATGAGTGGTTTTGGAGTTTTCTTGAAAGGTTACAACACTTAGAGTGGTATCTATGCTTTTTCGTAGTAAGAAACTATTCTCGTGATAAGATTTGATGCTTTGAGGAGTGTTCTGGAAAGGTTACAACTCATAAATGAAGTACTCTGATTAGAAACACTTCTTAGAAGGATATGATGCTTTGGGGTGTGTTCTTGAATGGTTACCACTCATAAATGAAGTACTCAGTTAAGAAACACTTCTCGCAATTGGGTAAGATGATTTGCAATATTTTAATGAATGGTTACCACCCATAAATGAAGTACTTTGATCAGAATCACTCACAAATGAAGTACTCGGGCATGAAACACTTAGGGTGATATCTATGCTTCTTCGTTGTGTTTTAATTAATGGTTACAACACTTAAATTAGGTACTCGGAGAAGAAACTCGTCTCGTGGTAAGATATGATGCGTTGTGGAGTTTTCTTGAAAGGTTACCACTCATAAATGAAGTACACTGATCAGAAACACTTCTTAATTGGATATGATGCTTTATGGTGTTTTCTTTAATGGTTACCACCCTTGAATGAAGTACTCGAAGAAGAAACTCTTTTCGTAGTAAGATATGATGCTTTGTAGAGTGTTCTTGAATGGTTAGCACTCATTAATGAAATACTATAATCAGAATCACTTCTTAGTAGGATATGATGCTTTGTGGTGTTTTCTTTAATGGTTACCACCCATAAAAGAAGTACATAGATAAGAAACACTTCTCGCAGTAGGGTAAGATGCATTGTGATGTTTTATTTAATGGTTGATACCCATAAATGAAGTACTTTGATCGGAATCACTCATAAATTAAGTACTCGGGCATGAAACACTTAGAGTGGTATCTATGCTTCTTTGTTGTGTTTTAATTAATGGTTACAACACTTAAAATAAAGTACTCGGAGAAGAAACTCCCCTCGTGGTAACATATGACGCGTTGTGGAGTTTCCTTGAAAGGTTAACAATCATAAATAAAGTACTCAGATCAGAAACACTTCTTAGTAGGATATGATGCTTTGTGGTGTTTTCTTTAATGGTTACCACCCAAAAAAGAAGTACTTTGATCGGAATCACTCATAAATTAAGTACTCGGACATGAAACACCTAGAGTTGTATCTATGCTTCTTCGTTGTGTTTTAATGAATGTTTTCAACACTTAAATGAAGTACTCGGAGAAGAAACTCTTTTCATGGTAATATATGATATGTTGTGGAGTTTTCTTGAAAGATTAACACTCATAAATGATGTACTCTGATCAGAAACGCTTCATAGTAGGATATGATGCTTTGTGTTGTTTTCTTTATTGGTTACCACCCTTAATTGAAGTACTCAGATAAGAAACACATCTCGCAGTATGGTATGATATTTTGAGATGTTTTATTTAATGGTTACCACCCATAAATGATTTACTCGGAGAAGAAACTCTTCTCGTGGTAAGATATGATGCTTTGAGGAGTGTTCTTGAAAGGTTACAACTCATAAATGAAGTACTCTGATAAGAAACACTTCTTAGTAGGATATGATGATGCTTTGTCGTGTGTTCTTGAATGGTTTCCATCCATAAATGAAGTACTCGAAGAAGAAACTTTTTTCGTTGTAAGATATGATGCTTTATAGAGTGTTCTTGAAAGGTTAGCACTTATAAATAAACTACTATGATCAGAATCACTTCTTAGCAGGATATGATGATTTGTGGTGATTTCTTTAATGGTTACAATCCATAACAGAAGTACTTTGATAAGAAACACTTTTCGCAGTAAGGTAAGTTGCTTTGTTAAGTTTTAGTTAATGGTTGCTACCCATAAATGAAGTACATTGATTGGAATCACCCATAAATTAAGTATTCGGGTATGAAACACTTAGAGTGGTATCTATGCTTCTTTGTTTTGTTTTAATGACTGGTTACAACACTTAAAAGAAGTACTCGGAGAAGAAACTCCTCTCGTGGTAACATATGACACGTTGTGGTGTTTTCGTGAAAGGTTTACAATCATAAATGAAGTACTCTGATCAGAAACACTTCTTAGTAGGATATGATGCTTTGTGGTGTTTTCTTTAATGGTAACCACCCATAAAAGAAGTACTTTGGAGTCACTCATAAATTAAGTACTCGAACATGAAACATCTAGAGTGGTATCTATGATTCTTCGTTGTGTTTTAATGAATGTTTACAACACTTAAATAAAATACTTGGAGAAGAAACTCTTCTCATGGTAATATATGATATGTTGTGGAGTTTTCTTGAAATATTAACACTCATAAATGAATTATACTGATCAGAAACACTTCTTACTAGGATATGATGCTTTGTGGTGTTTTCATTAATGGTAACAATCCATAAATGAAGTACTCGAAGAAGAAACTCTTTTCGTAGTAAGATATGATGCTTTGTAGAGTGTTCTTGAAGATTAGCACTCAAAAATGAAGTACTATGTTGAGAATCACTTCTTAGTAGGATATGATGATTTGTGGTGTTTTCTTTAATGGTTACCACCTATAAAAGAATTACTTAGATAAGAAACACTTCTCGCAGTAAAGTAAGATGCTTTGTGATGTTTTATTTAATGGTTGCTACCCATAAATGAAGTACTTTGATCGGAATCACTCATAAATTAAGTACTCGGGCAAGAAACACTTAGAGTTGTATATATGCTTCTTTGTTGTGTTTTAATGAATGATTACAACACTTAAATGAAGTACTCGGAGAAGGAACTCCTCTTGTGGTAAGATATGATGCGTTTTGGAGTTTTCTTGAAAGGTTACCACTCATAAATGAAGTACACTGGTCAGAAACACTTCTTAATAGGATATGATGCTTTGTGGTGTTTTCTTTAATGGTTACCACCCATAAAAGAAGTACATAGATAAGAAACATTTCTCGCAGTAAGGTAAGATGCTTTTTGATGTTTTATTTAATGGTTGCTACCCATAAATGCAGTACTTTGATCGAAATCACTCATAAATTAAGTATTCTGGAATGAAACACTTAGAGTGGTATCAATGCTTCTTCGTTGTATTTTAATGAATGTTTACAACACTTAAATGAAGTTCTCGGAGAAGAAACTCCTCTCGTGGTAAGATTTTATGCGTTGTGGAGTCTTCTTGAATGGTTTCCACTTATAAATGAAGTACACTGATCAATAGCACTTTTTAAAAGGATATGATGCTTTGTAGTATTTTCATTAATGGTTACCACCCATAAATGAAGTACTCGAAGAAGAAACTTTTTTTGAAGTAAGATATGATGTCTTATAAAGTGTTCTTGAAAAGTTAGCACTCAATGAAGTACTATGTTCAGAATCACTTCTTAGTAGGATATGATGATTTGTGATATTTTCTTTAATGGTTACGACCCATAAAAGAAGTACTTAGATAAGAAGCACTTCTCGCAAGAGGGTAAGATGCTTTGTGATGTTTTATTTAATGGTTGATACCCATAAATGAAGTACTTTGATCTGAATCACCCATAAATTAAGTATTCGAGCATGAAACACTTAGAGTGGTATCTATGCTTATTTGTTGTGTTTTAATGAATAGTTACAACACATAAATGAAGTACTCAGAGAAGAAACTCCCCCTGTGGTAAGAATTGATGCGTTGTGGAGTTTTCTTAAAATGTTACCACTCATAAATGAAGTACAATGATCAGAAACACTTCTTAATAGGATATGATGCTTTGTGGTGTTTTCTTTAATGGTTACCACCCTTAAATGAAGTAGTCGAAGAAGAAACTCATTTAGTAGTAAGATATGATGCTTTGTAGAGTGTTCTTGAAAGGTTTGCACTCACTAATGAAGTATTATGATCAGAATTACTTCTTAGTAGGATATGATACTTTGTGATGTTTTTTTAATGGTTACCACCTATAAAAGAAGTACTTTGATAAGAAACACTTCTCGCAGTAGGGTAAATTCTTTGTGATGTTGTATTTAGTGGTTACCACCCATAAATGAAGTACTTTTATCGGAATCACTCATAAATTAAGTATTCGGAAATGAAACACTTAGAGTGGTATAAATACTTCTTTGGTGTGTTTTAATGAATGGTTACAACACTTAAGTGAAGTACTCGGAGAAGAAACTCCTCTCGTGGTAAGATATGATGTGTTGTGGAGTTTTCTCGAAAGGTTACTACTCATAAATGATACACTGATCAGAAACACTTCTTAGTAGGAAATGATGCTTTATGGTGTTTTCTTTAATGGTTACCACCCATAAATGAAGTACTCGGGCATTAAACACTTAGAGTGGTATCTATGATTCTTCGTTGTGTTTGAACGAATGGTTACAACAATTCAATGAAGTACTCGGGGAAGAAACTACTCTCGTGGTAAGATATGATGCGTTGTGGAGTATTCTTGAATGATTATCACTCATAAATGAAGTACACTGATCAGAAACACTTCTTAAAAGGATATAATGCTTTTGGTGTTTTCTTTAATGGTTACCACCCTTAACTGAAGTACTCGAAGAAGAAACACTTTTCGTAGTAAGATATGATGCTTTGTAGAGTGTTCTTGAAAGGTTAGCACTCATAAATGAAGTATTATGATCAGAATCATTTCTTAGTAGGATATGATGGTTTGTAGTGTTTTCTTTAATGGTTACCACCCATAAAAGAAGTACATAGGTTAGAAACACTTCTCGCAGTAGGGTAAGATGCTTTGTGATGTTTTATTTAATGGTTGGTACCCATAAATGAAGTACTTTGATTGGAATCACCCATAAATTAAGTATTCGGACATGAAACGCTTAGAGTGGTATCTATGCTTCTTCGTTGTGTTTTAATGAGTGGTTTTGGAGTTTTCTTGAAAGGTTACAACACTTAGAGTGGTATCTATGCTTTTTCGTAGTAAGAAACTATTCTCGTGATAAGATTTGATGCTTTGAGGAGTGTTCTGGAAAGGTTACAACTCATAAATGAAGTACTCTGATTAGAAACACTTCTTAGAAGGATATGATGCTTTGGGGTGTGTTCTTGAATGGTTACCACTCATAAATGAAGTACTCAGTTAAGAAACACTTCTCGCAATTGGGTAAGATGATTTGCAATATTTTAATGAATGGTTACCACCCATAAATGAAGTACTTTGATCAGAATCACTCACAAATGAAGTACTCGGGCATGAAACACTTAGGGTGATATCTATGCTTCTTCGTTGTGTTTTAATTAATGGTTACAACACTTAAATTAGGTACTCGGAGAAGAAACTCGTCTCGTGGTAAGATATGATGCGTTGTGGAGTTTTCTTGAAAGGTTACCACTCATAAATGAAGTACACTGATCAGAAACACTTCTTAATTGGATATGATGCTTTATGGTGTTTTCTTTAATGGTTACCACCCTTGAATGAAGTACTCGAAGAAGAAACTCTTTTCGTAGTAAGATATGATGCTTTGTAGAGTGTTCTTGAATGGTTAGCACTCATTAATGAAATACTATAATCAGAATCACTTCTTAGTAGGATATGATGCTTTGTGGTGTTTTCTTTAATGGTTACCACCCATAAAAGAAGTACATAGATAAGAAACACTTCTCGCAGTAGGGTAAGATGCATTGTGATGTTTTATTTAATGGTTGATACCCATAAATGAAGTACTTTGATCGGAATCACTCATAAATTAAGTACTCGGGCATGAAACACTTAGAGTGGTATCTATGCTTCTTTGTTGTGTTTTAATTAATGGTTACAACACTTAAAATAAAGTACTCGGAGAAGAAACTCCCCTCGTGGTAACATATGACGCGTTGTGGAGTTTCCTTGAAAGGTTAACAATCATAAATAAAGTACTCAGATCAGAAACACTTCTTAGTAGGATATGATGCTTTGTGGTGTTTTCTTTAATGGTTACCACCCAAAAAAGAAGTACTTTGATCGGAATCACTCATAAATTAAGTACTCGGACATGAAACACCTAGAGTTGTATCTATGCTTCTTCGTTGTGTTTTAATGAATGTTTTCAACACTTAAATGAAGTACTCGGAGAAGAAACTCTTTTCATGGTAATATATGATATGTTGTGGAGTTTTCTTGAAAGATTAACACTCATAAATGATGTACTCTGATCAGAAACGCTTCATAGTAGGATATGATGCTTTGTGTTGTTTTCTTTATTGGTTACCACCCTTAATTGAAGTACTCAGATAAGAAACACATCTCGCAGTATGGTATGATATTTTGAGATGTTTTATTTAATGGTTACCACCCATAAATGATTTACTCGGAGAAGAAACTCTTCTCGTGGTAAGATATGATGCTTTGAGGAGTGTTCTTGAAAGGTTACAACTCATAAATGAAGTACTCTGATAAGAAACACTTCTTAGTAGGATATGATGATGCTTTGTCGTGTGTTCTTGAATGGTTTCCATCCATAAATGAAGTACTCGAAGAAGAAACTTTTTTCGTTGTAAGATATGATGCTTTATAGAGTGTTCTTGAAAGGTTAGCACTTATAAATAAACTACTATGATCAGAATCACTTCTTAGCAGGATATGATGATTTGTGGTGATTTCTTTAATGGTTACCATCCATAACAGAAGTACTTTGATAAGAAACACTTTTCGCAGTAAGGTAAGTTGCTTTGTTAAGTTTTAGTTAATGGTTGCTACCCATAAATGAAGTACATTGATTGGAATCACCCATAAATTAAGTATTCGGGTATAAAACACTTAGAGTGGTATCTATGCTTCTTTGTTTTGTTTTAATGACTGGTTACAACACTTAAAAGAAGTACTCGGAGAAGAAACTCCTCTCGTGGTAACATATGACACGTTGTGGTGTTTTCGTGAAAGGTTTACAATCATAAATGAAGTACTCTGATCAGAAACACTTCTTAGTAGGATATGATGCTTTGTGGTGTTTTCTTTAATGGTAACCACCCATAAAAGAAGTACTTTGGAGTCACTCATAAATTAAGTACTCGAACATGAAACATCTAGAGTGGTATCTATGATTCTTCGTTGTGTTTTAATGAATGTTTACAACACTTAAATAAAATACTTGGAGAAGAAACTCTTCTCATGGTAATATATGATATGTTGTGGAGTTTTCTTGAAATATTAACACTCATAAATGAATTATACTGATCAGAAACACTTCTTACTAGGATATGATGCTTTGTGGTGTTTTCATTAATGGTAACAATCCATAAATGAAGTACTCGAAGAAGAAACTCTTTTCGTAGTAAGATATGATGCTATGTAGAGTGTTCTTGAAGATTAGCACTCAAAAATGAAGTACTATGTTGAGAATCACTTCTTAGTAGGATATGATGATTTGTGGTGTTTTCTTTAATGGTTACCACCTATAAAAGAATTACT
The DNA here is from genome assembly GCA_964058865.1 of Eleocharis quinqueflora. Classification (NCBI taxonomy): domain Eukaryota; kingdom Viridiplantae; phylum Streptophyta; class Magnoliopsida; order Poales; family Cyperaceae; genus Eleocharis; species Eleocharis quinqueflora. The sequence continues at coordinate 8,356 of CAXKVX010002424.1, forward strand.
TAGATAAGAAACACTTCTCGCAGTAAAGTAAGATGCTTTGTGATGTTTTATTTAATGGTTGCTATCCATAAATGAAGTACTTTGATCGGAATCACTCATAAATTAAGTACTCGGGCAAGAAACACTTAGAGTTGTATATATGCTTCTTTGTTGTGTTTTAATGAATGATTACAACACTTAAATGAAGTACTCGGAGAAGGAACTCCTCTTGTGGTAAGATATGATGCGTTTTGGAGTTTTCTTGAAAGGTTACCACTCATAAATGAAGTACACTGGTCAGAAACACTTCTTAATAGGATATGATGCTTTGTGGTGTTTTCTTTAATGGTTACCACCCATAAAAGAAGTACATAGATAAGAAACATTTCTCGCAGTAAGGTAAGATGATTTTTGATGTTTTATTTAATGGTTGCTACCCATAAATGCAGTACTTTGATTGAAATCACTCATAAATTAAGTATTCTGGAATGAAACACTTAGAGTGGTATCAATGCTTCTTCGTTGTATTTTAATGAATGTTTACAACACTTAAATGAAGTTCTCGGAGAAGAAACTCCTCTCGTGGTAAGATTTTATGCGTTGTGGAGTCTTCTTGAATGGTTTCCACTTATAAATGAAGTACACTGATCAATAGCACTTTTTAAAAGGATATGATGCTTTGTAGTATTTTCATTAATGGTTACCACCCATAAATGAAGTACTCGAAGAAGAAACTTTTTTTGAAGTAAGATATGATGTCTTATAAAGTGTTCTTGAAAAGTTAGCACTCAATGAAGTACTATGTTCAGAATCACTTCTTAGTAGGATATGATGATTTGTGATATTTTCTTTAATGGTTACGACCCATAAAAGAAGTACTTAGATAAGAAGCACTTCTCGCAAGAGGGTAAGATGCTTTGTGATGTTTTATTTAATGGTTGATACCCATAAATGAAGTACTTTGATCTGAATCACCCATAAATTAAGTATTCGAGCATGAAACACTTAGAGTGGTATCTATGCTTATTTGTTGTGTTTTAATGAATAGTTACAACACATAAATGAAGTACTCAGAGAAGAAACTCCCCCTGTGGTAAGAATTGATGCGTTGTGGAGTTTTCTTAAAATGTTACCACTCATAAATGAAGTACAATGATCAGAAACACTTCTTAATAGGATATGATGCTTTGTGGTGTTTTCTTTAATGGTTACCACCCTTAAATGAAGTAGTCGAAGAAGAAACTCATTTAGTAGTAAGATATGATGCTTTGTAGAGTGTTCTTGAAAGGTTTGCACTCACTAATGAAGTATTATGATCAGAATTACTTCTTAGTAGGATATGATACTTTGTGATGTTTTTTTAATGGTTACCACCTATAAAAGAAGTACTTTGATAAGAAACACTTCTCGCAGTAGGGTAAATTCTTTGTGATGTTGTATTTAGTGGTTACCACCCATAAATGAAGTACTTTTATCGGAATCACTCATAAATTAAGTATTCGGAAATGAAACACTTAGAGTGGTATAAATACTTCTTTGGTGTGTTTTAATGAATGGTTACAACACTTAAGTGAAGTACTCGGAGAAGAAACTCCTCTCGTGGTAAGATATGATGTGTTGTGGAGTTTTCTCGAAAGGTTACTACTCATAAATGATACACTGATCAGAAACACTTCTTAGTAGGAAATGATGCTTTATGGTGTTTTCTTTAATGGTTACCACCCATAAATGAAGTACTCGGGCATTAAACACTTAGAGTGGTATCTATGATTCTTCGTTGTGTTTGAACGAATGGTTACAACAATTCAATGAAGTACTCGGGGAAGAAACTACTCTCGTGGTAAGATATGATGCGTTGTGGAGTATTCTTGAATGATTATCACTCATAAATGAAGTACACTGATCAGAAACACTTCTTAAAAGGATATAATGCTTTTGGTGTTTTCTTTAATGGTTACCACCCTTAACTGAAGTACTCGAAGAAGAAACACTTTTCGTAGTAAGATATGATGCTTTGTAGAGTGTTCTTGAAAGGTTAGCACTCATAAATGAAGTATTATGATCAGAATCATTTCTTAGTAGGATATGATGGTTTGTAGTGTTTTCTTTAATGGTTACCACCCATAAAAGAAGTACATAGGTTAGAAACACTTCTCGCAGTAGGGTAAGATGCTTTGTGATGTTTTATTTAATGGTTGGTACCCATAAATGAAGTACTTTGATTGGAATCACCCATAAATTAAGTATTCGGACATGAAACGCTTAGAGTGGTATCTATGCTTCTTCGTTGTGTTTTAATGAGTGGTTTTGGAGTTTTCTTGAAAGGTTACAACACTTAGAGTGGTATCTATGCTTTTTCGTAGTAAGAAACTATTCTCGTGATAAGATTTGATGCTTTGAGGAGTGTTCTGGAAAGGTTACAACTCATAAATGAAGTACTCTGATTAGAAACACTTCTTAGAAGGATATGATGCTTTGGGGTGTGTTCTTGAATGGTTACCACTCATAAATGAAGTACTCAGTTAAGAAACACTTCTCGCAATTGGGTAAGATGATTTGCAATATTTTAATGAATGGTTACCACCCATAAATGAAGTACTTTGATCAGAATCACTCACAAATGAAGTACTCGGGCATGAAACACTTAGGGTGATATCTATGCTTCTTCGTTGTGTTTTAATTAATGGTTACAACACTTAAATTAGGTACTCGGAGAAGAAACTCGTCTCGTGGTAAGATATGATGCGTTGTGGAGTTTTCTTGAAAGGTTACCACTCATAAATGAAGTACACTGATCAGAAACACTTCTTAATTGGATATGATGCTTTATGGTGTTTTCTTTAATGGTTACCACCCTTGAATGAAGTACTCGAAGAAGAAACTCTTTTCGTAGTAAGATATGATGCTTTGTAGAGTGTTCTTGAATGGTTAGCACTCATTAATGAAATACTATAATCAGAATCACTTCTTAGTAGGATATGATGCTTTGTGGTGTTTTCTTTAATGGTTACCACCCATAAAAGAAGTACATAGATAAGAAACACTTCTCGCAGTAGGGTAAGATGCATTGTGATGTTTTATTTAATGGTTGATACCCATAAATGAAGTACTTTGATCGGAATCACTCATAAATTAAGTACTCGGGCATGAAACACTTAGAGTGGTATCTATGCTTCTTTGTTGTGTTTTAATTAATGGTTACAACACTTAAAATAAAGTACTCGGAGAAGAAACTCCCCTCGTGGTAACATATGACGCGTTGTGGAGTTTCCTTGAAAGGTTAACAATCATAAATAAAGTACTCAGATCAGAAACACTTCTTAGTAGGATATGATGCTTTGTGGTGTTTTCTTTAATGGTTACCACCCAAAAAAGAAGTACTTTGATCGGAATCACTCATAAATTAAGTACTCGGACATGAAACACCTAGAGTTGTATCTATGCTTCTTCGTTGTGTTTTAATGAATGTTTTCAACACTTAAATGAAGTACTCGGAGAAGAAACTCTTTTCATGGTAATATATGATATGTTGTGGAGTTTTCTTGAAAGATTAACACTCATAAATGATGTACTCTGATCAGAAACGCTTCATAGTAGGATATGATGCTTTGTGTTGTTTTCTTTATTGGTTACCACCCTTAATTGAAGTACTCAGATAAGAAACACATCTCGCAGTATGGTATGATATTTTGAGATGTTTTATTTAATGGTTACCACCCATAAATGATTTACTCGGAGAAGAAACTCTTCTCGTGGTAAGATATGATGCTTTGAGGAGTGTTCTTGAAAGGTTACAACTCATAAATGAAGTACTCTGATAAGAAACACTTCTTAGTAGGATATGATGATGCTTTGTCGTGTGTTCTTGAATGGTTTCCATCCATAAATGAAGTACTCGAAGAAGAAACTTTTTTCGTTGTAAGATATGATGCTTTATAGAGTGTTCTTGAAAGGTTAGCACTTATAAATAAACTACTATGATCAGAATCACTTCTTAGCAGGATATGATGATTTGTGGTGATTTCTTTAATGGTTACCATCCATAACAGAAGTACTTTGATAAGAAACACTTTTCGCAGTAAGGTAAGTTGCTTTGTTAAGTTTTAGTTAATGGTTGCTACCCATAAATGAAGTACATTGATTGGAATCACCCATAAATTAAGTATTCGGGTATGAAACACTTAGAGTGGTATCTATGCTTCTTTGTTTTGTTTTAATGACTGGTTACAACACTTAAAAGAAGTACTCGGAGAAGAAACTCCTCTCGTGGTAACATATGACACGTTGTGGTGTTTTCGTGAAAGGTTTACAATCATAAATGAAGTACTCTGATCAGAAACACTTCTTAGTAGGATATGATGCTTTGTGGTGTTTTCTTTAATGGTAACCACCCATAAAAGAAGTACTTTGGAGTCACTCATAAATTAAGTACTCGAACATGAAACATCTAGAGTGGTATCTATGATTCTTCGTTGTGTTTTAATGAATGTTTACAACACTTAAATAAAATACTTGGAGAAGAAACTCTTCTCATGGTAATATATGATATGTTGTGGAGTTTTCTTGAAATATTAACACTCATAAATGAATTATACTGATCAGAAACACTTCTTACTAGGATATGATGCTTTGTGGTGTTTTCATTAATGGTAACAATCCATAAATGAAGTACTCGAAGAAGAAACTCTTTTCGTAGTAAGATATGATGCTATGTAGAGTGTTCTTGAAGATTAGCACTCAAAAATGAAGTACTATGTTGAGAATCACTTCTTAGTAGGATATGATGATTTGTGGTGTTTTCTTTAATGGTTACCACCTATAAAAGAATTACTTAGATAAGAAACACTTCTCGCAGTAAAGTAAGATGCTTTGTGATGTTTTATTTAATGGTTGCTATCCATAAATGAAGTACTTTGATCGGAATCACTCATAAATTAAGTACTCGGGCAAGAAACACTTAGAGTTGTATATATGCTTCTTTGTTGTGTTTTAATGAATGATTACAACACTTAAATGAAGTACTCGGAGAAGGAACTCCTCTTGTGGTAAGATATGATGCGTTTTGGAGTTTTCTTGAAAGGTTACCACTCATAAATGAAGTACACTGGTCAGAAACACTTCTTAATAGGATATGATGCTTTGTGGTGTTTTCTTTAATGGTTACCACCCATAAAAGAAGTACATAGATAAGAAACATTTCTCGCAGTAAGGTAAGATGATTTTTGATGTTTTATTTAATGGTTGCTACCCATAAATGCAGTACTTTGATTGAAATCACTCATAAATTAAGTATTCTGGAATGAAACACTTAGAGTGGTATCAATGCTTCTTCGTTGTATTTTAATGAATGTTTACAACACTTAAATGAAGTTCTCGGAGAAGAAACTCCTCTCGTGGTAAGATTTTATGCGTTGTGGAGTCTTCTTGAATGGTTTCCACTTATAAATGAAGTACACTGATCAATAGCACTTTTTAAAAGGATATGATGCTTTGTAGTATTTTCATTAATGGTTACCACCCATAAATGAAGTACTCGAAGAAGAAACTTTTTTTGAAGTAAGATATGATGTCTTATAAAGTGTTCTTGAAAAGTTAGCACTCAATGAAGTACTATGTTCAGAATCACTTCTTAGTAGGATATGATGATTTGTGATATTTTCTTTAATGGTTACGACCCATAAAAGAAGTACTTAGATAAGAAGCACTTCTCGCAAGAGGGTAAGATGCTTTGTGATGTTTTATTTAATGGTTGATACCCATAAATGAAGTACTTTGATCTGAATCACCCATAAATTAAGTATTCGAGCATGAAACACTTAGAGTGGTATCTATGCTTATTTGTTGTGTTTTAATGAATAGTTACAACACATAAATGAAGTACTCAGAGAAGAAACTCCCCCTGTGGTAAGAATTGATGCGTTGTGGAGTTTTCTTAAAATGTTACCACTCATAAATGAAGTACAATGATCAGAAACACTTCTTAATAGGATATGATGCTTTGTGGTGTTTTCTTTAATGGTTACCACCCTTAAATGAAGTAGTCGAAGAAGAAACTCATTTAGTAGTAAGATATGATGCTTTGTAGAGTGTTCTTGAAAGGTTTGCACTCACTAATGAAGTATTATGATCAGAATTACTTCTTAGTAGGATATGATACTTTGTGATGTTTCTTTAATGGTTACCACCTATAAAAGAAGTACTTTGATAAGAAACACTTCTCGCAGTAGGGTAAATTCTTTGTGATGTTGTATTTAGTGGTTACCACCCATAAATGAAGTACTTTTATCGGAATCACTCATAAATTAAGTATTCGGAAATGAAACACTTAGAGTGGTATAAATACTTCTTTGGTGTGTTTTAATGAATGGTTACAACACTTAAGTGAAGTACTCGGAGAAGAAACTCCTCTCGTGGTAAGATATGATGTGTTGTGGAGTTTTCTCGAAAGGTTACTACTCATAAATGATACACTGATCAGAAACACTTCTTAGTAGGAAATGATGCTTTATGGTGTTTTCTTTAATGGTTACCACCCATAAATGAAGTACTCGGGCATTAAACACTTAGAGTGGTATCTATGATTCTTCGTTGTGTTTGAACGAATGGTTACAACAATTCAATGAAGTACTCGGGGAAGAAACTACTCTCGTGGTAAGATATGATGCGTTGTGGAGTATTCTTGAATGATTATCACTCATAAATGAAGTACACTGATCAGAAACACTTCTTAAAAGGATATAATGCTTTTGGTGTTTTCTTTAATGGTTACCACCCTTAACTGAAGTACTCGAAGAAGAAACACTTTTCGTAGTAAGATATGATGCTTTGTAGAGTGTTCTTGAAAGGTTAGCACTCATAAATGAAGTATTATGATCAGAATCATTTCTTAGTAGGATATGATGGTTTGTAGTGTTTTCTTTAATGGTTACCACCCATAAAAGAAGTACATAGGTTAGAAACACTTCTCGCAGTAGGGTAAGATGCTTTGTGATGTTTTATTTAATGGTTGGTACCCATAAATGAAGTACTTTGATTGGAATCACCCATAAATTAAGTATTCGGACATGAAACGCTTAGAGTGGTATCTATGCTTCTTCGTTGTGTTTTAATGAGTGGTTTTGGAGTTTTCTTGAAAGGTTACAACACTTAGAGTGGTATCTATGCTTTTTCGTAGTAAGAAACTATTCTCGTGATAAGATTTGATGCTTTGAGGAGTGTTCTGGAAAGGTTACAACTCATAAATGAAGTACTCTGATTAGAAACACTTCTTAGAAGGATATGATGCTTTGGGGTGTGTTCTTGAATGGTTACCACTCATAAATGAAGTACTCAGTTAAGAAACACTTCTCGCAATTGGGTAAGATGATTTGCAATATTTTAATGAATGGTTACCACCCATAAATGAAGTACTTTGATCAGAATCACTCACAAATGAAGTACTCGGGCATGAAACACTTAGGGTGATATCTATGCTTCTTCGTTGTGTTTTAATTAATGGTTACAACACTTAAATTAGGTACTCGGAGAAGAAACTCGTCTCGTGGTAAGATATGATGCGTTGTGGAGTTTTCTTGAAAGGTTACCACTCATAAATGAAGTACACTGATCAGAAACACTTCTTAATTGGATATGATGCTTTATGGTGTTTTCTTTAATGGTTACCACCCTTGAATGAAGTACTCGAAGAAGAAACTCTTTTCGTAGTAAGATATGATGCTTTGTAGAGTGTTCTTGAATGGTTAGCACTCATTAATGAAATACTATAATCAGAATCACTTCTTAGTAGGATATGATGCTTTGTGGTGTTTTCTTTAATGGTTACCACCCATAAAAGAAGTACATAGATAAGAAACACTTCTCGCAGTAGGGTAAGATGCATTGTGATGTTTTATTTAATGGTTGATACCCATAAATGAAGTACTTTGATCGGAATCACTCATAAATTAAGTACTCGGGCATGAAACACTTAGAGTGGTATCTATGCTTCTTTGTTGTGTTTTAATTAATGGTTACAACACTTAAAATAAAGTACTCGGAGAAGAAACTCCCCTCGTGGTAACATATGACGCGTTGTGGAGTTTCCTTGAAAGGTTAACAATCATAAATAAAGTACTCAGATCAGAAACACTTCTTAGTAGGATATGATGCTTTGTGGTGTTTTCTTTAATGGTTACCACCCAAAAAAGAAGTACTTTGATCGGAATCACTCATAAATTAAGTACTCGGACATGAAACACCTAGAGTTGTATCTATGCTTCTTCGTTGTGTTTTAATGAATGTTTTCAACACTTAAATGAAGTACTCGGAGAAGAAACTCTTTTCATGGTAATATATGATATGTTGTGGAGTTTTCTTGAAAGATTAACACTCATAAATGATGTACTCTGATCAGAAACGCTTCATAGTAGGATATGATGCTTTGTGTTGTTTTCTTTATTGGTTACCACCCTTAATTGAAGTACTCAGATAAGAAACACATCTCGCAGTATGGTATGATATTTTGAGATGTTTTATTTAATGGTTACCACCCATAAATGATTTACTCGGAGAAGAAACTCTTCTCGTGGTAAGATATGATGCTTTGAGGAGTGTTCTTGAAAGGTTACTACTCATAAATGAAGTACACTGATCAGAAACACTTCTTAATAGGATATGATGATTTTGGTGTTTTCTTTAATGGTTACCACCCATAAATTAAGTACTCGAAGAAATAACTCATTTCGTAGTTAGATATGATGTTTTGTCGAGGGTTCTTGAAAGGTTAGCACTCATAAATGAAGTACTATGATCAGAATCACTTCTTAGTATGATATGATGCTTTCTGATATTTTCTTTAATGGTTACCACCCATAAAAGAAGTACTCTAATCAGAAACATTTCTTAGTGGGATATGATGCTTTTTGGTGTTTTCTTTAATGGTTACCACCCTTAAATGAAGTACTTAGATAAGAAACACTTCTTGTAGTAGGGTAAGATACTTTGTGATGTTTTATTTAATGGTTACCACCCATAAATGAAGTACTTAAAGAAGAAACTCTTCTCGTGGTATGATATGATGATTTGAGGAGTGTTCTTGAAAGGTTACAACTCATAAATGAAGTTCTCTGATTAGAGACACTTCTTAGTAGGATATGATGCCTTTTGGTGTGTTCTTTAATGGTTACCATCCATGAATGAAGTACTCAGACATGAAACACTTGTCGTAGTTGGGTAAGATGATTTGTGATGTTTTAATGAATGGTTACCACCCATAAATGAAGTAGTTTGATCGGAATCACTCATAAATGAAGTACTCGAGAATGAAACACTTAGAGAGGTATCTATGATTCTTCGTTGTGTTTTAATGAATGGTTACAACACTTAAATGAAGTACTCGGAGAAGAAACTTCTATCGTGGTAAGATATGATGCGTTGTGGAGTTTTCTTTAATGTTTACCACCGATAAATGAAATAATAGTCATGAAGCGCCTAGAATGGTATTCTACATTTATTCGTGGTGATTTCCTGAAAGGTTTGGAATTTTTTTGAAAGGTTTCCACCCATAAATGAAATATTCAGATCAGAAACACTTCTCATAGCAGGATAAGATGCTTTGCAGTATTTTCTTGATTGTTTACAACCCATAAATGTAGTAATCAGACATGAAGCACTTAAGAATTGTATTCTATGCTTCTTCGTGGTGGTTTCATGAAAGGTTTAGAGTTTTTTTTGGAATGTTACCACTCATAAATGTAGTAATCATATCAAGAAACACTTCTGTTAGTAGGACATGATAGTTTGTGGTGTTTTCTTGAATGGTTACCTCCCATAAATGAAGTACACATATCAGAAACACTTCTCGTAGCAGGATAAAATGCTTTTTGTTGTTTTGTTGAATGTTTACCACCCATAAATGAAGTAATTCATGAAGCGCTTAGAGTGGTATTCTACATTTCTCCGTGGTGGTTTCCTGAAAGGTTTGGAGTTTTCTTTAAAGGTTACCATGCATAAATGAAGTACTCGGATCAGAAACACTTCTTGTAGCAGGATAAAATGTTTTGCAGTATTTTGTTGAACGTTTACCACCCATAAATGAAGTAATAGTCATGAAGTGCCTAGAGTGTACATTTTTTTTCGTGGTGGTTTCCTAAAAGGTTTATAGTTTTCTTGAAAGGTTACCATCCATAAATGAAGTACTCGAATCAGAAACACTTCTGGTAGCAGGATAAGATGCTTTGCGTTATTTTCTTGAATGTTTACCACCCATAGATAACGTAATCAGACATGAAGCACTTAGAATGGTATTTTATACTTCTTCGTGGTGGTTTTTTGAAAGGTTTAGAGTTTTTTGGAAGGTTACCACTCATAAATGTAGTAATCATATCAGGAAACACTTTTGTTAGTAGGACATGTTCGTTTGTGGTGTTTTGTTGAATGGTTACCACCCATAAATGAAGTACCCAGATCAGAAACACTTCTCGTAGCAGGATAAGATGATTTTTGGTGTTTTCTTGAATGTTTACCTCCCATAAATGAAGTAATCAGACATGAAGCACTTAGAATGGTATTCTATGCTTCTTCCTTGTGGTTCTATGAAAGGTTTAGAGTTTTCTTGGAAGGTTACCACTCATAAATGAAGTATTTATACAGAAACACTTCTCGTAGTAGGAGAGGATGCTTTGTGGTGTTTTCTTAAATGATTACCACCCATAAATGAAGTACCCGGATCAGAAACACTTCTCGTAGCAGGATAATATGCTTTGTGATGTTTTGTTGAATGTTTACCACCCATAAATGAAGTAATAGTCATGAAGCTCTTAGAGTAGTATTCTATATTTCTCCGTGGTGGTTTCCTGAAAGATTTGGAGTTTTCTTGAAAGGTTTCCACACATAAATGAAGTACTCGGATCAAAAACACTTCTCGTAGCAAGATAAAATGTTTTGCAGTGTTTTGTTGAACGTTTACCACCCATAAATGAAGTAATAATCATGAAGCGCCTAGGTGGTATTCTAAATTTCTTCGTGGTGGTTTCTTGAAAGGTTTGGAGTTTTCTTGAAAGGTTACCACCCATAAATGAAGTACTCGAATCAGAAACAATTAAAATTAAAATTAATAAAATCTAGAAAAAGTTTCTATGGGCTGGAGTAGAGTCAACAAAAAGAAAATTCCATTTGATATCATGGGAGAGAATTTGTAAAGAGAAAGAATCAGGTGGATGGGGTATTAAAAATTTACAACAAATGAATTACTCCTTAATATGTAAATGGGGATGGAAGTTTATTTATTTAGAACATAAAGCCTTGTGGAAAGATATTGTTATAAAGAAATATGGGGCATTTTCCCTAAATTTTAGTAAAAAGCATTATTCTAATTTTTGGAGTGATGTAGCTACATTATATAAGTTCATTCAGTCGGGGGCTGCAAGAATATTAGAAAATGGGATGCAAATTAACTTTTGGTATGAAATATGGCAGGAAAATTGTTTATATCCTAAAGTTTATGATAAAGTTAAGAAAATTAATATATCTATAGCACAAGTTATTAATAGAGGTAATACTCAATTGCATTTAGCTAGAGGAGTTAGTAGATTAATGAGATCACAAAAAATGGAGCTATTAGATAGCCAAAAAGATATACAACTAACTGATGGAGAAGATTCAGCAGTCTGGCTATGGAATAATCATGGTAAATATACTCTTGAATCTATGTACAAATTTTTTAATAATAGTGGCCTAAACCTTTCATGAAATCATCACGAAGAAGCATAAAATACCTTTCTAAATGCTTCATGTATGATTAAGGCACTGCAAAGCATCTTATCCTGTTACGAGAAGTGTTTCTGATCCGAGTACTTTATTTATAGGTGGTAAACTTTCAAGAAAACTCCAAACCATTCAGGAATGGGTGGTAATCATTCAAGAAAATACCACAAAGCATCACATCCTACTACGAGAAGTGTTTCTGATATAAATACTTCATTTATGAGTGGTAACCTTCCAAGTAAACTCTAAACCTTTCATGAAACAACAATAAAGAAGCATAGAATACCATTCTAAGTGCTTCATGTCAAATTACTTCATTTATGGGTGGTAAACATTCAAGAAAACACCGCAAAGAATCTTATCCTGCTACAAGAAGTGTTTCTTATCCGAGTACTTCATTTATGGGTGGTAATCTCTCAAGAAAACTCCAAACCTTTCAGGAAACCACCCCGAAGAAATGTAGTATTCTAAGCGTTTCATGACTATCACTTCATTTATGGGTGGTAAACATTCAATAAAACACAGAAAAACATCTTATCATGCTATGAGAAGTGTTTCTAATTTGAGTACTTAATTTATGGGTGGTAACCTTTCAAGAAAACGCCAAACCTTTCAGGAAACCACCACGAAGAAATGTATAATACCACTCTAAGCCCTTCATGACTATTACTTCATTTATGGGTTGTAAACATTCAACAAAACACCACGAAATATTTTATCCTGCTACGAGAAGTGTTTCTGATCCGAGTACTTCATTTATGGGTGATAACCATTCAAAAAAACACCACAAAGCATCCAATCCTACTACCAGAAGTGTTCCTAATATGATTACTTCATTTATGAGTGGTAACCTTCCAAAAAAAACTCTAAACCATTCATGAAACCATCACGAAGAAGCATAGAATACCATTATAAGTGCTTCATGTCTGATTGATTCATTTATGAGTGGTAAACATTCAAGAAAACACCGCAAAGCATCTTATCCTCCTACGAGAAGTGTTTCTGATCCGAGTACTTCATTTATGGATGGTAATCTTTCAAGAAAACACCAAACCTTTTAGAAAACCACCACAAAGAAATATAGAATACCACTCTAAGCTCTTCATTACTATTCCTTCATTTATGGATGGTAAACATTCAACAAAACACAACAAAGCATTTTATCCTACTACGAGAAGTGTTTTCGATCTGGGTACTTCATTTATGGGTGGTAACCATTCAAGAAAATACCACAAAGCATCTTATCCTACTAACAGAAGTGTTCCTGATATGATTACTTCATTTATGAGTGGCAACCTTCCAAGTTAACTCGAAACCTTTCTTGAAACCACCACGAAGAATCATAGAATACCATTCTAAGTGCTTCATGTTTTATTACTTCATTATGGTTGGTAAACATTCAAGAAACACCGCAAAGAATCTTATCCTGCTACAAGAAGTATTTCTTTGTGTTTGTCGATTTGCAAAACTATCTTGAATTTTACCGTGCTTTGTGTTTTAGAATTTGTGTAGGAACGTTATAGCAAACTTGGAGATGCAAAATAGGAGCAAGCACATTTCAAGAACAAGCATCAATATTGTGTTAGGACTTGAATGCAAAATTTGAGAAGGAAAACTTTGTAAATTTCTAGTGATATGTTGAGAACAAGTGTAGAGCTCATCGCGACCTTTCCAACGCTTAAAAAATGACCTCGATCGGAGCTACGAATCAAAAGTGATGGTCGTTTCAAGAACTGAAGATTACGCGAACATCACAAACCGTCGGTGACGGTTGGCAACCGTCAGTGACGGTTCGGAAGCCATTTTTCTGCCCAAAATTTCCAGGAACAACCATCACACGAGGGTTGGCAACCGTCAGTGACGGTTGGCAATAGTCAGTGACGGTTGACAACAGTCACACGACGGTTCGGGTATTTGATGCGTTTTCAAGCCCTAAACTCATCCGATATAAATATGGAAGGGTTGTATCCTCTTCCCTTGACCTAGCCTATTATTCAAAACATTACAGCAGCCATTATTGACCATTAAAAAGCTCTAGATCTTGCTCTAAATCTCTCAAGTTCATCAACTCTAAATCAGCCAAATTCTTGAGTGTAATTAGGAGACCATTATTTTATATTTCTCTTTAGCCTTTGTGCATCTTTTGGCTTGGTTGTCTACCTTTGTGTGTAAAGAGACCAAGTTCAAGCTTGTAACGAATTCTTGTGTTGATTAGTAGAAACGGCTCGACCTTGTTATCGCGTCGGGGGTCGGGAGTCCTGGAGACGTAGGCTCGTCAATAGCCGAACTCCGTTAACATATCGGTGTCTCTTGTGCATGATTGCTTTGTTTGCAATTTCTCATCTCTTCTCTATTTACTTTACTTGCTATACAATTGATTGAGAAGAATTGAATTGCTTGTATTGCTCAAATTAAATACGTTTCCGCAATTAGAATTTATTTAAGCCAAATTGGTATTAAGGTTTCTCAATTTAATTATTGCAAATTCTTGTTAGAGAAGTATACCAATTAATTGTATTGATCTATTTAGCAATTGTCATTAGAAATTGAGGTTGTAAAAATTTACAAATAAGTCTTTGTAGTTGTCATAAATTGAAATTTGGTCATAACCTAGGCCGCCTAGGTTCTACAAAGTGGTATCAGAGCAAGTTGAACTTGCTAATTGAGAATTTACTTAGTTACAAGTAAATGTCCAACATGGTATTTCCAAGTCGTATAGAGGAACCTCCAATATTTGGCCAAACATGTTTATACCTTTTCATCTTGGAGAATGTCAATGGAAATTTATTTCAAAGCAATTGAGGTTTGGCATGTGATAGAAAAACGATATGTACCAATTTACGAAAAAGGAACTACCAACTTGACCAAAAGTTCCAAAAACAATAGGAGCGATAATTATTATGCCATCAATGCACTACTCCATTTTGTTGATGAATCCATAATTGAAACAATTGATGAACTTGATAGTGTTTTTGAAATATGGAATGCTCTTGTAAATCGGTATGATATCGATACCATTTCTACAAGAACCAAGCTAACAAATGTTGATTTGAATGTAGAATTTTGTAGTAAAGAAGGAAAAAAGGCAAATCACAAGTAATCGAGGAAGAAAACATAAACACCGCCAATGAGATAGTCTTGACGACTTCACAAGAGATGGATCACAAAAAGGACATGAAAGGTGAACCAAAGTGCTCAACTAGTGACATAGCAAGGTCAAAGAAGAAGGTGGTCGAACAAGGTGAAATGATGGATTGTTCTACTTCCACTAGCCAAGCTAGTAAGGTATATCTAATCTCAAATTTACATTATTCTATATCATCAATAAATGATATCGAAAATACAATTGTGGAGTTAGTGAGTGATTGTTGTCATAAGAGAAATTATTGTGAGAGGTTAAAATGTAAAATTTGTGAACTTGAATTGAAATTGAAAGACTACGAGCTAAAATTACAAAAATTTGGTGAATAAGAAAAGAAGTGTCAAACACAAATAAATGAAATTGAGGTGTTAAAAGAAAAGGTGAAAACTTTAGAAAGAGAAAATACAACCTTGAAATCATCTAGTACACTAAATAGAAGCACTAAATTTGATTTGAGTAAAATATATGAGGGACAAAAGCCGTGTGACAAATTCGGGTTAGGATATAAGAAGAATTCAATTCCTTCAACATCTAAAATCCCCCAAAGTGTTAAAGAAAAAGGTAAACATATACAAATTCATAAAGATATAAATGCAAAATACCAAAAGATAAGAAATGCACCAAATTATGCATTTATGTATAGATTTGCCAATAACAACAAGGTCAAACATAAATTAGGACCAATGCATAACTATCTTAATCAAACATGGTCAAACAACACATATCGTAAGGAACAATTAGATTGGAGATACGAAGCCAAAACTAAAGATCATGCTCATCACAACATTAAAATTAATGAAAGACCAAGAATTATCATTCAACAATCAAACAAATCAAAAATATACAAACCGAATTTCAATTATATATATGAACCAAATAATCAAGTTAAGGACTTAAAAGTAGATTTTCAAACACGGTTTGTAAAGAAACATGAAAACACTCCCACAAAGACATTTTGTAACTATTGTTGTAAAATGGGACATATTTCACTAGAGTGCAAGTTCAAAAATCTACACAACAAATTAAATATTGTTTGGGTCCCTAAAACTCAAAAATAATTATATCAACACTTGATCAAAGCTCTCCAATGCGTTCATGCCATATACTTAGGGGGAGTTAAACTAATAAAATGCTAAAATTAATAAATTAATAATTTAATTCTAAACTATATTGTTATATCTTCAAGTACTTTAAAATGAATAATATAATTGTGATTTATAAAATTTTAATAACATTTGGTAAGCTCTTAATTCTCAACAATATTGTCAATTAGGTATAAATTGGACATGTTAGAACCAAACCAAACTATTAAGCTTCAAATAGTCTCATGATATTGTAGTGTTAAAATTCGTATGAGACCACTTAATGATATACCTATTTGTCATTTTGCTTACTTTGATTATGATTTGCATCTCCTTTCTTTTATGATTATATGTGTATGAATTCAAAATAAGAAATGAATTGAAAGGGAGTTATTTATTTGAGGGGGAGCTTTTGATTATTACAAAACAAACTCATAGAGATAATTGTGCATATATTGAGGGGGAGCTTCCACAAAAAAAAACTTCATGCAAAACTTTGTTCTTAATTTGTCAAAAAGGGGGAACTAAAGAATATTTTTAACCTACAACTTTTTGCACGATTTACAAAAAGGGAGAGAAATAATATGTGCCAAAATTGTTAAAGCAAACATTCAAACGTGCACATATGTTAAAGTTTTGCAAATCGACAAAAGGGGGAGATTGTTGTGTCTAACAATTTCTTTGTGTTTGTCGATTTGCAAAACCATCTTGAATTTTACCGTGCTTTGTGTTTTAGAATTTGTGTAGGAACGTTATAGCAAACTTAGAGATGCAAAATAGGAGTAAGCATATTTCAAAAACAAGCATCAATATTGTATTAGGACTTGAATGCAAAATTTGAGAAGGAAAACTTTGGAAATTTCTAGTGATGTGTTGAGAACAAGTGTAGAGATCATCGCGATCTTTCCAACGCTTCAAAAATGACCTCGATTGGAGCTACGGATCAAAAGTTATGGTCGTTTCAAGAATTGAAGATTACGCGAACAGCACAAACCGTCGGTGACGGTTGGCAACTGTCAGTGACGGTTCGGAAGCCATTTTTCTTCCCAAAATTTCCAGGAACAACCGTCACACGACGATTGGCAATCGTCAGTGACGGTTGGCAATAGTCAATGACAGTTGACAATAGTCACACGACGGTTCGGGTATTTGATGCGTTTTCAAGCCCTAAACTCATCTGATATAAATATGGAAGGGTTGTATCCTCTTCCCTTGACCTAGCCTATTATTCAAAATATTATAGTAGCCATTATTGACCATTAAAAAGCTCTAGATCTTGCTCTAAATCTCTCAAGTTCATCAACTCTAAATTAGCCAAATTTCTTGAGTGTGATTAGGAGACCATTCTTTTATATTTCTCTTTAGCCTTTGTGCATCTTTCGGCTTGATTCTCTACCTTTGTGTGTAAAGAGACCAAGTTCAATCTTGTAACGAATTCTTGTGTTGATTAGTGGAAACAACTCGACCTTGTTACCGCGTCGGGGGGTCGGGAGTCCCGGAGACGTAGGCTCGTCAATAGCCGAACTCCGTTAACATATCGATGTCTCTTGTGCATGATTGCTTTGTTTGCAATTTCTCATCTCTTCTCTATTTACTTTACTTGCTATACAATTGATTGAGAAGAATTGAATTGCTTGTATTGCTCAAATTAAATACGCTTCCACAATTAGAATTTATTTAAGCCAAATTGGTATTAAGGTCTCTCAATTTAATTGTTGCAAATTCTTGTTAGAGAAGTATACCAATTAATTGTATTGATATATTTAGCAATTGTCATTAGGAATTGAGGTTGTGAAAATTTGCAAATAAGTCCTTGTAGTTGTCATAAATTGAAATTTGGTCATAACCTAGGCCGCCTAGGTTCTACAAAAGCATCTTATCCTACTGCGAGAAGTGTTCCTGATATGAATACTTCATTTATGAGTGGTAATCTTCCAAGAAAACTCTACACCTTTCAAGAAACCATCATGAAGAAGAATTGAATACCATTCTTAGTGCTTCGTGTCCGATTACTTCATTTATGGGTGGTAAACATTCAAGAAAACACCGCAAAGCATATTATCCTGCCACGAGAAGTGTTTCTGATCTGAGTACTTCATTTATGGGTTGTAGCCTTTCAAGAAAACTCCAAACCTTTCAGGAAACCACCACGAAGAAATGTATAATACCACATTAAGCGCTTCATGACTATTACTTCATTTATGGATGGTAAACATTCAAGAAAACCAAGCAAAGCATCTAATCCTGCTATGAGAAGTGTTTCTAATCCGATTACTTCATTTATGAGTTGTAACCTTCCGAGGAAACTCTAAACCTTTAATGAAATCACCATTAAGAAGCATAGAATACCATTCTAAGTGCTTCATATCTGATTACTTCATTTATGGGTGGTGAACATTCAAAAAACACCGCAAAGCATCTTATCCTGCTACTAGAAGTGTTTCTGAATCGAGTACTTCATTTATGGGTGGTAACCTTTCAAGAAAACTCCAAACCTTTCAGGAAACCACCACGAAGAAATGTAGAATACCACTCTAAGCGCTTCATGACTATTACTTCATTTTTTGGTAGTAAACATTCAAGAAAACACAACAAAACATCTTATCCTTCTTCGAGAAGTATTTCTAATCCGAGTACTTCATTTATGGGCGATAACCTTTCAAGAAATTGCCTAACCTTTCAGGAAATTGCCACGAAGAAATGTAGAATACCACTCTAAGCACTTCATGACTATTACTTCATTATGCGTGGTAAACATTCAAGAAAACACAACAAAGCATCTTATCTTGCTAGGAGAAGTGTTTCTAATCCGAGGACTTCATTTATGGGTGATAACCATTCATGAAAACACCAAACCTTTCAGGAAACCACCACGAAGAAATGTATAATACCACTCTAAGCGCTTTATGACTATTACTTCATTTATGGGTTGTAAACATTCAACAAAACACCACAAAACATTTTATCCTGCTATGAGAAGTGTTTCTGATCCGAGTACTTCATTTATGGGTGATAACAATTCAAGAAAACACCACAAAGCATCATATCCTACTACCAGAAGTGTTCCTGATATGATTACTTCATTTATGAGTGGTAACCTACCAAGAAAAACTCTAAACCTTTCATGAAACCACCACGAAGAAGCATAGAATACCATTCTAAGTACTTCATGTCCGATTACATAATTTTTGGGTGGTAAATATTCAAGAAAACATCGCAAAGCATCTTAACCCACTTAGGCATTTGGAAAAGTGAAATATAATAAATTGGAACAACAGACAGAATTGCATTAAGCATAATCAATCTTCCTCCCATAGACAACAATTTCCCTTGCCATAGAGGTAATTTATTTTGAATTTTATCTATGAGTTGTTGCCACTCTTTTCTTCCAGTTTTTTCCAATGCAAGTATAGTTCCAGACTTTTGAATGGTAATTTATTAATTGAACATTCAAATAATGTAGCAAAGTATTGTGTTTTATATTGCCCTACATTTAATGATATGATAGCTGATTTGTCAAAATTAATTTTTAAACCAGATATTGCTTCAAATAATTTAAGCAACCATTTAACATGTTCTACCACTTTAAAATTAGCTTGTAAAAATATCAGTACATCATCTGCATATTGCACATGTGTAATTCTCTGACCATTATTTAATACAGGACCTAGACCTTCAATATATTTCTTTTGTGTATTGATTTGAAGTAATTTGTTTAGGCCTTCTGCTGCCAAAATAAAGAGATAAGAGGAAATAGGGTCTCCTTGCCTTAGTCATCTCTGACATTCAAAGAAAGGACCTATTTATCCATTAATTAGAACAACACTCCTACCTTTTCTAATTATTTGTGATATCCAATTTATCCATAGAGGATCAAACCCTCTTTGCCTTATTGTAACTAAAACGTAGTCCCAGTTTATATTATCAAAGGCTTTAGCAAAATCAAGTTTAATTACTAAGCCTTGCTCTTATTTTGTTTAGTAAAGTGTAATATTTCATGGGTAGCTGCAACTCCCTCTGTAATCTCTCTACCATTTAAAAATGCATTTTGGTTGAAACTGATGATTCTATTAACTATTGGGTAAAGTCTATTAGCCAAGACCTTAGTGAAAATTTTGAAACTGCAGTTTAAAAGACTGATAGGTCTAAAATTCTTAAGTGTATTAGGGCATGATACTTTGGGAGCTAAACAAATTAAAGCTCTATTTAGTTTTGAAATGTCTAATTTTTTACTATAGAAATCTTCAAACATATCAACCAAATCTGACTTAATTAAATCCCAAAATTACTGGTAGAATAATATAGGAAATCCATCTGGCCCAGCAGCCTTTTCTGGTTCCATTTGAAATACCGCTAATTTAGTTTCTTCCTCTAAGAATTTTTCTATAAGTTTAGCATTTTCTTCCATGGTTATTTTTTCTTGTTCATTCCACATATTATCCTTGAAATTAGTTGTTATGGTATTCCTTGTTCCTATCAGTTCTTTATAATATTTGGTAGTTAAATTAATCAGCTTTTTTTTATCTTTAACTTATTGTCCTTCAATCTGAAGTAAGGATATTTTATTATTCATTTTTTTTGGCAGAAGCTACTCTATGAAAGTAAGCTTTATTAGCATCACCTTCTTTAAACCATTTGATCTTAGCTCTTTGGTTCCAATATATTCTTCTTCTTTATATACCTTGAATAATTCATTTTTATTATTATAAAATATTTCAATTTCTGATTCTTGTAAGTCTCTTTGTTCAGCTATTAATTCAAAGTCTTCTATTTATTGTTTAATTATATTTTTCTTATCCCTGATTTGTTTCTTCAAATTTTTGTTCCTGCCCCTAAGTTTCTTTCTAAGTTTTGCTAATGCATTTTGCCATTGAGATGTTTTTTCTTCATTCATGAACTTTGGCCACTAAGAATACATTAATTTTTTAAAATATGTCTGTTCCCCCCACATTTTTTCATATCTAAACTGTGCATGTTTATTATGTTCTAACAATCCAAAATCTAGATAAATGGGGTTGTGATCAGACACTTGTTTTACCATACCTAATGATTGTGCATTTGGATATGTTGTACACCTGTAGTCCATGCTAAATTGACAAAAATCTATCCAAACATGCTAACTGACTGCTTCTTCCCCCTAGCCCATGTGAATCTCCTATTTGGAACTTTAAAATCCAATAATTCAAAATTGTCTATCCATTTATTGAAAATTTCCATATTGTTATAATCAAAGGATATACCCTTCTTTTCACTTCTACTCCTTATGCAATTGAAGTCCCCACCTATTACCCATGGTCTTCTCCATTTATTTCCTAGCATATTAAGTTCATCCAAAAATCTAATTTTTCAGAATGAAGCACATGGCCATAAACTGTGGTGCAACGAGGGGGGTACACTAAATGACTTAGAAATGACAATTGCAATGTGACTTAATTTAGGGCGACATCTTTGTTTATTAAGCCAATTTGGAATATTACTAACTAAGATTTTATATTTGCTATGATATTCTTATTTTCAAAGTATTGTCATTTATGGACCTTATTATATCCTTTATGTATCAATGAACGTTTGTAGAATTTTATGTCATTAGGGACCTTCATATGATTTTGTTATCTTGTGTCATTTAGGGACATTTATATGTTTCACATGTTGCTTGCATCATTTTTATGAAAATAAATGTCATTTATGGACAATGAAACGTATCATTTATGTCATTTATATTCTTTTATTATTTTATGTCATTTATGGATTTTTATGTGATTTTGTTATTTCATGTCATTTAGGGACCTTTAGTTATTTTGCGTCATTTGTGGACATTTGTGCTTATTTTGTGATTTTCATTTGTTTCTTTTGTCATTTTTGGATTTTATCAAAATAAAATGTCATTTAAGGACATTGAAGGTTTTTTTAAGGAGATATACATTATTTATATCATTTAAGGACCTTTATATTCTTATATGATTTTATGTTATTTATTCTTTTCATGTCATTTAGGGACTTAGAAAGATTTATATTTTTTATGTCATTTCTGGACTTTTGAATATTTCATTATTTTATGTCATTTATGGACATTCACATACTTTTGGTTATTCTATGTCATTTATGGACACTTATGTTATTTTATGCCATTTAGGAACATTTAGGAATTTTGTGTTATGTTAGATTTTGGACTTTTGAGGATTTTATGTCATTTATGGTCTTTTTGAGAATTTTCCTTTGTATATTTCTTATGCCTTTTGAGTTTCATTTAAAGGGACTTTTGTGCCATCTAAAATATTTTTATTTGGAAATAATTCATTTTATCCCTATTTAGTGAGGAAGGCATATATTTTTAGAATTATTATATTTTTAAAACATCTTTGTGTACTTTTGGATTTATGAGAGTTTTATTTGAGAATTTATTGAAGGTTTATTTATTTAATTTTAGACTTCTATGAATTTTGGATTTAAGAATATATATTTGTCCCTTTCATTTGGGATTTCTCATTTTTATTCTTTTATTAAGAAAATATTATTTATTTGACTTTTGAAGATTTAGGATTTTTGCCATTTTATTTGAGACATTTGATTTATTTGAAAATATGTCCTTTTAATGTTGTCATTTTTGGACTCTTGATTATCTTTTATTTCGATAAGATTGCACTAAAATGCAAAATAAAATTTTTTATTTCACATTTCATGAGTTTAGGGTACAGAGATACCTTTTATGCATTTTTATTTGAAATTTATCAATTTTATTTCTTTCTTAAAAATAAAGAAAATATATGTTTATTTGATTTTGAAATTTCATGGACAAATAACATGCTCAAAACATATCAAAATATCATATAGAAATGTAGAGCATGAATTTACAAAAATTTATATATTTATTTCATAATTTTTGGACTTCATTTGCTATTTCTATGAAAATATAAAATTTTATCCAGAGAGAATTAATTTGGCCCGTTCGATCTGATCAAGGCATTTGAATTTGGGCCGTCGGATCTCAACATACATCTCTCTTCCCTTTCTTCCTTCTTCTTCCTCTCAACTTTGACTGAGCTTGACTCGGGCGTCGAGGGGACTTGGGTCAATGGCTCGTCGAATCAAACACCTATTTGGCATCGTCTTGATGAGAAGGATCAAATGGATCCACTGTCAGTGGCTGAGAATCACTGGAGGTGGTTGAGCACCACCACCACCTCAGTCTCGGGCAATTTGATCAATTTCGATCTTTCATGATTTGCATATGGTTTTAAAGCTTAAATTTGGTTTAATTACACTCTAGAATCATATTTGTGATGATTTAGAGTCTCAATTTGATATGTATTTTGAGTTTGAATGATTTGAGTTAAATTTAGGTCGGTTTGGTCTCAAACAGTCACAAACTAGTTCAATTTGGGGATTTCATAGGCTCAGTTCAATTTCTTTCAGCCCAAACACCATTTATAATCTTTGAATAGCATCTGTCAAACATCAATTTGGCTTAATTTGGTTTAATTTTGATTTGAAGAGGCACAATTCATGGTTTGGGGTACACAATTGGCCTTTTGGTTCTTTTGGATTTCAATTGCTCATTTCAGGCTCTATTGATCTCAATATCATTTAGGGATATTATTAAGCATCAGGCAAGCCTCAATTTGATTTGAATTTACTTTGAAAGGGTTCAGTCCACTGTCAAGGGTCATTTCAGAACAAATAGAGAGTCTTCAGTCCTATTTTGTATTTCAAAGGGGCTAAGTTCAATTTGTTTGATGTAGCAAGCATCCCTAAGCATCATAGAACACATTTCAAGCATTCATTTTATTAGCCACAATTTAGAATTGAATTTGGTGCAATTCAAGGGCAATTTTGGTCAATTTTGAGTCTGGTTAGGGCTTTTATGGCTAATCAGACCTTTAAACCATCAAACAAGCATGCAATCAAGTCTATAACCATCAGACAATCACAGCAGTTCAGTTTCAAAGTTTGTTCAATCAAGAAATTTCAAATTTGGTTCAGTTCAGTTTGTGTTGACTTGAACAGCTAGTATTTACCAAACCTAAAACAAAAATTCAAATGCATGGCTTAGGCTTTGATGGTTGATCTGAGACAGTCTATAGGTTTGTTTTGAAGACTGGAAAAATTTGAGACTTGAAACCATTTGCAAAGGATTTGAATTTGAATTTTTAATTTGAAAACAGAAACTAAGTATACAGGAAGTTCAGATCTGTGCTTTTTCTTGATTTCCAAGCTTGATTTTATCAAAATTTGCATAAAGGAAGGACACATGCCAGATTGATTCCTTGAAATACAGGTGTTGGTCTGTACATTGATACAAAGATTTGAATCAAACTCAAAAGAGGGAAGATTTGAGAAGGGTTTGAATCAGATATCAGACAAAGGCTTGAGTATGGTGCCATTTAGGGGCTGAGCATGCGTTATGGTGCCATTCAGCACTTCTCTTCTTCAACTTGTTATGACGAGTTGAGCATGCGTTATGGTAACGCATGGCTCTGAAAATGCCCAAATGACTTGCTCTTGATGCCTATGTGATTGTCTTGACTTGTACATGCATGTTTGAGCCTTTGCATCATGAGTATGTACCTGTATAAGCATGCAATGCACCAAAACTCAATTGTGCAAGGTTAGTACTAATTTATTTTGTAAATTGTCAAGTAAGAGATGAGTTTAATCCAACAGAACAGACGTGACAACATCCTCAAGACGCTTAAACTAGAAATAATGTAGCAGTATTGACACATAATCAACAGGCAAAGACGATACGATCATATCTCTGGTAATAACAAAGTAATACTTATGGCCAATAGTGCGACACATCTTGCCAACATGCTCAATAACAAACCTACCAAACTCACACATCTTGCCCTCAACAAATCTATCGGACACTCGCTGATACTCCTTCACAGAAACAAAGCCCTGAATCACCCCAACCTGTAAATAACAGACCAATCTCAACAACAATCACAACAAAAGAAGCACCAATAAAAACTATAAGGGTGCGTTTGGATCATGTCATGGTTAGTGCAAAAATAGTGCTATCTAGATTAGTGGTTGAAATAGTACAAAAATAGTGTTATCTAAGTTAGTGCAAAAACAGTGCTAATTTTGTGCTATCTAGGTTAGTAAAAATTTTGTTTGGATTGCATATTTGGAGTAGTGATGGTGAGAATTATTAAAATAATAAATTATTTTAGTTTTCTAACGAATAATATAAAAAAACAATAAACTATTGATATCAATTTATAATATAATAATAATACAATAATAATAAAATGATAATAATATAATAATAATAACACAAATGACAATAATACAAAATAAAAAGTAAATAATAAAATTATAATAATGATAATAAAAATAATGACAATAATAATAATATAAAAAATAATAACAATTATAATAATAATAATAATATAATAATTACAATTACAATTACAATGTAATAATGAATAAATAATTGTAATGACAATAATGATAATATAATAATAAATAATATAATAATACTAACAAATAATATAATAATTATAATGATAAATAAATAATAATAATAAAATAATTTTAATAATAATATAATATAATATAATATAATATAATATAATATAATAATAAATAGTGACAATAATGACAATAAATAATAACAATAACAACAATAATAATAAATAATATAATAATAACGATAATGATAAATAATAATAATAATAAATGATAATATATAATATAATAATAATAATAATAATAATAAATTATTTTTGCTATCCTTACAACCACTAACCTTGCTAACTCAACCAATTGACGAGTTAGTGGATTAGCAACTATTTGGCACTAACCCAAAATAGCTAAAACATGTTTGGATCGTTTTGAAGTTCAGAATAGCAGCTATTCTCGGGTTTGTATTAACCCAGGGTGATCCAAACACAACTGAAAATAACCCATAATAACAAAGAACAAATCTCCTCATCAACCAAAACAAAAGTTTAACCCAAAAGGCTTCACATCACTAAGCTGTGCATTCCAAACCTTGAATATCCTTGCACGAATTCTAATGCGGAATGACTCATTAGTCAATGAAGCAATGGAAACGATAGACGTCATCGACGATCACCCAACACCTAACACAAAAGAACCACAAAACATCATTTATAAGACCAGCATGGCGTGCAACACACAACAAACATACATGAAGTATTCGACAAGGAAAGAGTAATGCATGTAAACCACCTTAGAGCACCTCTGTCAACCCTCACAAATAAAAGAACCGCAAAAAACAGCAGCACACCACAATAAATTTCCCCAAAACCCTCATACAGCTGCTAATGGCCCACCCATAACATTGTACCACTATAATCATCATGCAAGATAAACCCACACAACAGACCACCAATTAACAAAACAACCTAATCCTTAAGTAAACAAACAAACAAAGAGAAAACCTCTAAACATACCCAACGGTTTACACCGCGCAAACAAATATCAAACAATATTCAAAACAACCCTCCCCCAATCTCCCATTCATGAATCCCAACCACTATCATACTTGATTTAGAAAACACCACCAACAAACTCAATGAGAAAATCAGAAAAAAATCTATCGGAACAACTCAGAAGCTCTCACAATAATGATGTCTTTCTTCAAGCAGAACACACACATACGCAGATAAAAACAAACACAAAAGCCCAAACAACCAACACAAACTCAGGAAAAAGAATATCAAAAACAAATTCAATCGTGGTCGGCAGGATTCGAACCTGCGCGGGCAGAGCCCACATGATTTCTAGTCATGCCCGATAACCACTCCGGCACGACCACACGTTGATGTTTTAATGACAAAATTTTACTAGATAGCTTCTAGTGTGCCACATCAAGTAATACGATGCACGCTCAGTAGCCCAAACAAGAAAGATTTCTCCCATTGTTTAACTTGCAATGAACTCGTAAACGCACAATTCTTACAAATTAGCACATTTATTTTTTATTTATTATACGTAGACT